>CM070834.1:780000-810000 GCA_036326025.1 Chrosomus eos
TGTATAATTTACAGTGAAATATCGTTAAATTTACAGTTTATGGAAGTCATTGTATAATTTACAGTGAAATATTGTTAAATTTAGTTTTTGGAAGTCATTGTATAATTTACAGTGAAATATCATTAAATTTACAGCTTTTGGAAGTCATTGTATAATTTACAGTGAAATATTGTTACATTTACAGTTTTTGGAATTCATTGTATAATTTACAGTAAAATATCGTTAAATTTACAGTTTTTGGAAGTCATTGTATAATTTACAGGGAAAAAACTGTAAATTGACATTTCCACAATTCCCTGCGTGACACTTTACATTTGATGTAGTTTTTTCTAATCAGTTATATACATTAGGGTTTTATGTTCTTAAATGAATGTTTATTGCATTATTTAGTGTGTTGCCATGATGTTGTGTGTGTGAATGACACTGTGAAGCTTCTAGTATTAACTATAGACAGTAAAAGAAATGCACACAGCGACCCCATTGATTCCACCGGAGAAGACTGAGGCTGATTATTACACTTCCTGTCTGATGGCTGAGCGACTGCGGCTCAAACTGAGCGTGACGACAGTCTGACAGCTGTAAATCTTCTAGTAGCGGTGGCAAGACAAATCTGAATCACCTAATTCCTCAAAAACGTTGCTGAAATATTTTGTCCCATTGCTTTTATGGACTCTCTATCTATGGGCTTCTCCTTGACTTTATGTCTCTATGTCCCCCGATTGCCTCATAGACAGTAAAAGATTGCCTGAGCTTCTCCTCCTGTCTATACGGTAATGTCTCTATTGTGCGCCAGAAAGTCGCGTGGTTATGATGCAATCGTTCGCCTATTTTTATAAAAACGGCTTCTACGGGGCCATAACGTAAGATACAAAGTAATGGAGCCTTTTATACATTGTCGTGTTTCTTTAGAAATAAATAATGGACAAATGAAGTCTTTAAACGCCTCAGATGTAAAGTTATTCACTGTCAAAGTGACGCCAAAATGAATGGGAGTCAATGGAGTGCTAACAGCAGGAGAAGTTCTGCTACAATGGCGGCTCCCGCGAGGCTTCAACTTCCGGCTGATGGATTACACACTTGGAATTAACTTAGCGAGTGGAAAAGCTGCTTGTGAGGAGCTTTGATTGATCATGTGACTCTCATATCCACTGTGATTGGTGGATTGGATTGATCATGTGACTCATCTCCACTGTGATTGGTGGATTGGATTGATTATGTGACTCTCATCTTCACTGTGATTGGTGGTTGTCAGTGTTTTACAATGGTACCAAACATATATTAGAACTTCTATAAGTTGGTAAATTAACATTATATCAGATTGTGAAATAAATATTTTTACTGTAGATTTCAGTTAAGTCTGTAAAATCTAAAATGCTGCTATTGATTTTTTACGATAAATTTCTGGCAACCACAGCTGCCGTTTTTTTTTACCGTTTTTAATGGAATTTTGTTACAGTGTGAGAGAGAGAGAGAGAAACGAACAAAGGAAAAACTCAACCTAAAAACAAAACAAACACAAAAAAGAAGCAGAAAACTGCACAAATATAGGCCTAGTTTCACAGACAGGGTTTAGATAAAGCCTTAGTTTAATTATGGCATTTAAGTAGCTTTTATAAGCGTACCTTTAAAAAAATTCCTGATGTGCATCTAGACACAAAACAATGACACTGACACATTTTAAGATAAGCTTTCAGCTCAAACAGCTCAAACATGCTTTTAGTCTGGGACTATTTTAAGCCTCGTCTGTGGAACCAGGGTTAGATTATTTTCAGGATTGACCCAGACTGAACAAACATATTTCGCTCTGAGAGCAACTGTTCATTCATTTATGATCATTTAAAGCTACATGTAATTTTCTTCGCCACTAGGCGTCGCTATCCTCTTACAATAACAAAAGCGTAGGTTGATGACGCAGTGAATAAGCAGAACTATGAAACTTGTCGTCATGCTTAAGGATCTAATAATGTTTATGGATGAGTGAATACTTGATGTTTTTAACATGACTGTGGTGTGAAGCATGGCGCGATCGCTAACGAGAGACAGATGCTAGCGCCACACTCAAGTCCCGCGGATATAAAGGAATAAGGACATTTCATTCTACCGAACTAACGTTACACGCAAGTGCTGAATTAATACACTTTAATTTCACTTGGTTTACACTATCACACTAAACTGCATTTGAGTGTGTTGAGACTTATAATGTTATATATAATGTGTTAGTTTGTCTGTCTGAAACTAGCAGTAAGCTAGATCAACATTAGCAAAACATACTGATCATATTCTAACATTTCATCATGTTGAGTTATATAACATTGATTAGTTTTGTGTACATTTGCTCACTGTCTAATAAAGCTCATGTAAGAGCGGCGTCTCTGTCGAGTGGAAGTTAGCCGCGGACGCTAGCTCTCCGCATCTCGAAAACGCCACGCTGATATTAATCCTCGTTTTAGTTCTCCTTTTGTCCCAAAGTCTGCTGGCCATGATCCATAATGTTTGAACGAAACAACAACAGCGTGAGCACGCCGCTAGACGTGACGCAGTTGTCCATGTCTGTCGCCATGGTTACTACGGCAGTGCGAGCGGAAACCAGGGATAACGCGGATATTACATCATTGACAGGCGACGAGTGAACATGGACGAGACATTATTTAAAATTTGAATTTCTCTGAAATTAAAATCTTTGGGACTTTTGGGATATTATAAGTACAACACTGCAGGAAATATATCACACTGTGCAATTGATATTTAAATATATTTAAATACAAAAAATCTTACATATTGCAGCTTTAACACACTCTGATTATTACTCTTCCATGCAGTATCGTGTAAATTAATCTTCCTCCGCCAATACTCCACCATATGCAAATGAACTGAAGGAAAATCACCTGTTTATTTAAATATCTCATTTGCATTCTGATTCCTGGATATAGTGAGTCTGTCAAGATGTTCCCACAGGTAGAGCGCAGTAAGACTACGAGTAAATCATCTCATCCCATCAGAAAGTAAACACACGTACAGTATGCCAAGGAAATTAAATAGTTCAGGAATGTTCTTTGGCATAAAAGCTCATAATCATCACTGTATTATAATAACCCCAGCGAATCATGTCCATTCTTGCAGTGCCACTATTTCATCACCGTATGTGTTATGCTTTTCAAAAAGCGGTATTTTCACATTCCGAAACCAGGAAAGCTTATCGTATATCTTTGCAAAGGAGGGTAAATAAACATCAGACGATGGCACTAGATAAAACACATCAGGACGTCTCTTTCCTAAAGCACTTATTCGGTCATAAAATCAGGTTCAAAGAGCAAAGCAACTTCACCACAATCATTATCCTGACCGATCCATAATCGCACATCAAGATTTCTCCACGCTATCTGCATTAGTCATCGTGTGTGTGTGTGTGTGTGTGTGCGTGTGTGTGTGTGCGTGTGTGTGTGTGTGTGTGTGTGTGCGTGCGTGTGCGTGGTGTGTGTGTGTGTGTGTGTGTGTGTGTGTGGCTAAAGAAGGCCTGCTGTTGACTGAGGCAAACGAACAAGATCCTGATGTACCAGGATGGTCTCAGCGCTTGTTTGCTCTTCATACAAAGACAGTTGTAGACACGGCAAATCCTCCGATACAGGAACGAGTTTGTACAGAAGTCGCCTTTTAAAGATCACACTCAGGTATTTACACTCTCAAAATTATATTTAGTGCTCCTTGATTCAGATTTTAGGAGAGATTATCCAAGAAACATCAAATATGTGCTAAAACTAGACCGAAACACAATTCAACACTTGCTTACGGTGTAAATATTTCTATAAAATAACATATCAGAGACGAGATGTTGATGCAAGAGGAAGATATGTGAGGCATGTGAATTTAAAAACCATAATGATGTGCAAAGATAAGTATGTACTATACAAGTGAGAATGCTGACATAAAAAGACTTGAAATAATCAGGATTAACAAAAGATTTTTTACACATCAGGTGATAAACACTGAATGAATGAAGAATGAACTGAATGAATGAATGAATGAATGAATGAATGAATGAATGAATGAAAGGAGGGATAGCTAATGCATTTCATCACAGAAGAAATCCACACATTTTCGTCAGCCATTGTCCTGTGCATTGCGGTATAATTAGCGTTAATTACAGCCCGCCTCGCAGGACAGTTTGTGTTTAAACTCATTACGCACGCACAGGTGTCACAGCAGGTAAAAAAACACACACCACACACACACACACACACACACACACACACACACACACACACACACACACACACACACACACACACACACCACACAACAAACATAACAAACTACTTTTCTGCTAAACCACTTGCACTACATTTTGTTCACCAATGATTGTTCCTCGAGTGAGTCCCGGTTGCTAACACGCACATGTTTATGTGGATACAAAATACCGGCGCGCTGCCAGATTTTTTTATTATATTTCTCTCCTGACTGACGTCACGCCATGTTTTTTCCTTCGGTTGCCAGGCGACGAGGGGCGTGTCCGGGGTTTAAGAACTAGGCGAGGAAAGCCCTGATCTGACGACTCACTCACTCGAGTCCACAGCGCGGAGAACGAGCGTGTCCCGAATGGCACTGAGAGGGAACCGATAGACAGGGAATCCCCGACGAAACGAAACCGAGCCGGTTCTGATGCGCGTGTCCATCGGCATGGCACGGACACGCGTCTGACGCGCGCGTTGGACAGGACTGTCAGTGTTGCGACGCGCTCGCAGAATTAAAACACTGAGGATTTCTTGATTTTTGTGACTGGACTCATGAGGTGCGTTTTGCACTTCTCCAATACTTTTTTTCCTTTGGGTTTCTATGTGTCATGTTTAGGAGCGATAGTTTTCCCAGCCCAGCAGCGTGACTAGGATTATTTTTTTATTTTAGTTTTTACCTTTTTTCTTCAATTGCAGGCAGCCGCCGAGTGAGTTTGACAGTATGGCTCTGAGCGGTACGCTTTTGCCCTCGATCTCCAGCTTTGCTGATGCGAAACACAATGCCATTAATGGACCTGGAAATGCCAGTTCGGTGAGTATCTAATCTATCAGACAGGTGAGGGTCCGCGAGCAGTTCACGCGCACATTCACGCGCTTTACTCGCGAAATTCCGCTGCAGGTGAGATTATGTCATCATCGGCTCATAGTTAATATTACTGGAGCAACGCGCGCGGCAGGGGCGTGAACCTCGCGAGCTCCTCACTATCGGACAGTGTTATTTAACTCACACTTCAGGTTGGATTGTCCTTAAGGCAACATAGTTGGAAAAATAAAAACAGTGCTGCATTTTAAGCGTCTTTTAAAAATGCATAACATTAAAATCAACGGATAGTTGGCGATTATTTAGCATGCAAGAATAAACGTCCGCATTATTTATCGTCCTCTTCAGGCTGGATTCTCTAAGTTGGAAACATAATTCTGCATGAAAAAGTCTGTTAATAATGCATAACATCAGATTAAAATCAATAAACGGATAGTTTGACGATTATTTAGCATGCAAGAATAAATGTCGCATTACATATTTGACACTTATTATTTATCATCGTCTTCAGGTTGGGATTCTCTTAGTTGGAAACATAATTCTGCATGAAATAGTCTTTTAATAATTCATAACATCAGAAGAACCAAGTTAATTAAAATCAACATGATAGTTTGGCAATTATTTAGCATGCAAGAATAAATGTTTAATGATTACGTCTTTGAGACTTATTATTTATCATCCACTTCAGGTTGGATTATCATAGTTGAAAACATAATGCTGCATGAAAGAGTCTTTTAATAACATCAGATTAAAATCAACATGAAAGAATAAAACTTCCTTTAATTTCACATATTTCATAATTTCATATTTGAGACTTATTATTTATTGTCCACTTAAGGTTGGGATTTCTCTTAGTTGGGAACATAAAGCTACTTGAAAGAGTCTTTTAATAAATCATAACATCAGATTTAAATCAACGGATATTTGATGATTATTTAGCATGCAAGAATAAACGTTTGATAATTACATCTTTGAGACATTATTTATCCTCACTTCAGGTTGGGATTCTCTTAGTTGGAAACATAATTCTGCAAATGAGTCTTTTAATAATTCATAACATCGATTAAAATCAATCAACGGATAGTTGGCGATTATTTAGCATGCAAGAATAAACATACTTTAATTTCACGCATTTATCGTCCATTTCAGGTTTGGGTTCTCTAAGTTGGAAAATAAGGCTGCATTAAAGCGTCTTTTAATAATTAATCAAATGAGATAATAGCATGCAAGAATAAACGTTTGACGTCTTACCCTGTCTTGTTCCCTCTCTCTGCACATCTGTGTTTGGACTAAGAGATGGAAGGAGGACATGTGTCAGCTCAAACACCCCAGCATGTCTTCAGGTGGGACTTGCACTGACCTGGACGTCCCATCCGTGATGACCAAGAGGGAGCCGGAAGAGCTCGACCTGTTGGACTATGATTTTATTCTGTCGAACAGCATGTTTCAAAAAAACAACAACAACAACAACAACAACAACAGCAGCAACAGGAGGCCTCGATGTCCAGAACCCTCCCCCCGTCTCCGTCGTCCTACACCTATCAGATGCCCTCTCCTCAGGACCAGGACAACAACATGTTGTACAACATCCCGGACATCAGCGACGTGTCTCCCTCCGGAGGTTTCGTGGCGGAGCTGATGCGACCGGAGCTGGATCCCGCATATCTTCATCCCACGAGCCTCCAAGGGAAGTTTGTGGTGAAGACCACCAGGGACATGAGTGATTACAGCATTAGCAAGGGCGGGTTGATGTCGGACACGTCTTCCGTGCCGATCGTATGTTCTCCCATTAAACAGGAACCGTGTCCTGGCCCTTGCAGCATCTCCCGACCCATGGATATTCACTTGGGATTGAACTCCGGCTCCGGTCCGAGAACGCTGTTGGATCCTCGCGGTTTCGGCACGGGTCGGTCTTCCACTTCTTCTCTCTCTCCGGACGAGCGTCCTCAAGCTCAGGTGTTGGGAGAGCCTTCATTAACTCTGGGATATTCCGGTTATTCTGGTTTTCCTCCCGCTCAATACCAAGGTCAGTCACAACTATTAGTCATTTTACTTTTAACCTTTTGGTGCATTGCGTGTCGGTCAATGAAATGAATGTACTATATTTGAGTTTGATAATGTTTTTTATTTAATATTTTTTTATACTTAATTATATTTACGCTGTATTTATAATCAATTTATTACCTTTTTGAGCATAGACCTAAACATTTTATTTCTAACTTATAAACTGTCGTATATGTTGAATGCTTTTAAAGTAAGAGACTTAAGGTTGATCTCTTTTCAAAGACGAAACTTGGCAGATTATTGCTGAAGTGAGTTTTTTTTAAAAGTTACAGAATTTGTGTATTATTACAAAAAAAATGCACAAAAATACTATTTTGAATTTTTATATGAAATATATCTTTTCAAAATCACGTTTTACTCAAACTTAAAATTTTAGGTTGATATCTCAAAAAAATATCTTTCAGTGAGATGTTGTGCGGCTGCAGTACCAAACTCTTCCACTAGAGGAAACTTTCATTCATGTACAATGCGCTCGTTTTTTACCGTGAGAAGCACAATTGTGCTTTATTTTTGCTTTATTTTGCTTTAATTTGTGTAACCATTTAACCTTTTCAAATCATGCACATGATTTTTTTGTGTGGTCACACAAAAGCCAAAACGAATGCCAAAACCTTTACCAAGTTTTGTACAATTCCGATGAGGTAAAAAACCACTTTTTGCACTAGACTGTAAACATGTTTATTTCTGCTGTAAAATTGAGCATTTTAACATGCGGGTCTGTGGGATTGAGTCTCTTCTGCTCCAGTGGTTAAAACTTGCATGAAATGACTGCTTTGGTTGAGCTTTAACAGAAAGCAGTCGTCGGACTAAAACTGAGGTGACAAATGTTAACAGTGTTAGTGTCACACAGAGAAATCCTGTTCCTCGAGCTCCCACCCCAATCACACACACTTCAACTAGCGGATTAAGATGATCCGGAGCTCTTAATAATTACAGACAGGCGTGTTCAACTGACGCCTGGTTATGCTTTACATAAAGCTAAAATCAAAGTCATGGTGAAAAAATTTAGTTTTGGTCTATATAGTTAATGTTGCCCTTTATGACGACAGTGAGGGGAGTGAACTCATCCGTTTCAATTATATTAAGCCTTAAAGTTCTGCATAATTAAGGGCGTGGCCACTTGAGTGACAGGTGGTTGCCAGTGCAAACAGTGGTTTTGGTCTATATATCTAATTTTGCCCATTTTACTCTTTGGCAGAGCTGATTTCTCCAGCTGAGGGTTTGCCGGAAGAGTCCAAGCCCAAGCGGGGTCGACGGTCCTGGCCGAGGAAGCGGATCGCGACACACACGTGTGATTACGCAGGCTGCGGGAAAACATACACCAAGAGCTCGCATCTAAAAGCCCACCACAGGACTCACACAGGTCAGTGTCTGTGGCATGTGTCTTCTCTTCTTCCTGGTTCTGAACTCGGACTCTCGGATTGGTCAGATTGATCCGCCCCTGCAGCGTCCACAGTGTCAGTGGATTGGTCGATCCCCCTGTCAATCACAGCCGCTGGACCAATCAGAGGCAGAGCTGATGAGGGAACAGGACTGGCGTCTCTCTTGCTGTCGTTAACAGTCCTGAAAACATCAGATGTGTGTTCAGATTCACTGGATGATTCATTTTATGAGGATTAAAGGGTTAATTCACCCGAAAACTAAAATCCTGTCATTAATTAAGACTTTCGAAACACAAACAAGAGATTTCTGTTCCTCCATTCAAAGTCTGTTCACGTAAAGTAGGGTTGGGTGTCGTTCGAATTTGATCAATTTCAATTCCATTAAGATTAAAATAAACCTTAGATATCATTCACATTTAGTCTTATTGCAAAACATTTAATTGTATCTGAATATCATGAACATAAATCAACATTTAAACACTTACACAAGAAACGTTTGCCTGTGGTTTAAAAATATCATAGAAAAACAACTAGCCGGACTAATATACATTTCAAGCATTATTAAAGACAAGTAAACACTCAGTGATTAAAAAAGAACAAATGGAAAAATTAGCAATCGCAACAAATTGACTCAAATGAACAAAGATACGATTGAAATAAACAGTGTTTTAAGATTTTCAGGTGCAGAACCTGTAATAAATGTAAATCTGCAGTTTATAAATAAAATATACATTACAAATGAAGTTACAATATAAGTCTGTGCAACGATTAATAAAATAACATCCAAAATAAAAGTTTGTGTGTACATAATATATATGTGTGTGTACTGTGTGTAAATTATTTTGTATATAAACGCGCTTTGGATGTGTGTGCTTGAATGGTTTAAAGTCTCACATATTGAAATGCTCACAAAGGAATCGAAATTTAAATTTTATAACAAGTATCCGATTCCTGACCTCAAGTGTTCGGTTTTTGATTCCCAAACCCTGTTTGCCGTAGATGTGCAGTAATGCCGATCTCGAGAGTGTGTGTTCAGTTGGCAGGTGTTTTGATCTGCTACTCAAACAACAGGTTGATACTGATCCCTGATGAAATAAAACCACAAGCCTGTGTATGACTTCCCCTTCTATTCAATACACCAAAGGACGAGCCACATCTGAACTGCCTCTCTCTCTCTCTCTCTCTCTCTCTCTCTCTCTCTCTCTGTCTCTCTCTCTCTTTAATTGTGTGTGATTGTTCTCGTTAGGACCTGAGGGGGAAAGGCTAACTGTTGCGTGTGTTTGTGTGTTCAGGAGAAAAGCCGTATCACTGTGACTGGGAGGGATGTGGCTGGAAGTTCGCCCGCTCGGACGAGCTCACGAGGCATTACCGGAAACACACGGGACATCGACCGTTTCAGTGCCAGAAATGCGACCGAGCGTTCTCTCGCTCCGACCACCTCGCACTGCACATGAAGCGCCATCTATAGCCAGACCTGAAAGACCACACGAGAGACTCGAGGACCACGTGTTGCCTTAGAACAAGAGTCACTGGCTGCCTTTACATGCAACCCAATCATCCGATAGTAATGTAATGGGATTGACGGCTCAATCGGACTGAAACACATTAATCGATCCGATTGAGCTCGAGCCCAATGAGATTACGATCCGATTAAAAGGAGTGGATTATTCCTTTTCTAATCCGATCGAGAGAACAAGTCAACACTTGATCAGATTGAAACATTAAAGGACTTCATATGTGCAATGACATTGAAATGGCGTAATGACGTAGAAATGGCGTAATAATGTTGAAATAGCGTAATGTGGTTGAAATGGCGCAATGGCGTAATGACGTTTTAATAGCGTAATGACGCTGAAATGGCATAATGACGTTGAAATGGCGTAATGACGTTGAAATGGCGCAATGACGTTGAAAGGTGTAATGACGCTGAAATGGCGCAATGGCGTAATAACCAACGCTATCTCACTCATACAAATTTGTACGATTTGTCTAAACCCACGTGATGGGTAGGTTTAGGGGCGGGGTCAGAGGTAGGTCATTCGTACGAATTCATACGAATTGGGCAACTCGTAAAATATATACGATTTAGCAAAAATCATAAGTACGAGTGAGGTTGTATTAATTCGTACGAATTAGCCACCTCGCAAATTTCGTACGAATTGCCATGAGATCGGGTTGTAATGACATAGAACGTAATAATGTAGAAATAGCGTAATGACCAATGCTATCTAACGACCAATTCGTACGAATTTGTACGAGTGATTAAAAGGTGGCTAATTCGTACGAATTCGTATGATCTCACTCGTACGAATTTGTACGATTTGTCTAAACCCACGTGATTTACCCAGGTTTAGGGGCGGGGTCAGAGGGAGGTCATTCGTACGAATTCATACGAATTGGGCAACTCGTAAAATATGTACGATTTAGCAATAATCATAATAATTCATACGAGTGAGGTCGTAGGAATTCGTACGAATTAGCCACCTCCTAAAATTTGTACGAATTAGCCACCTCGTAAAATTCGTACGAATTAGCCACCTCGTAAAATTCGTACGAATTAGCCACCTCGTAAAATTCGTACGAATTAGCCACCTCGTAAAATTCGTACAAATTGCCGTGAAATCAGGTTGTAATGACGTAGAAATGGCGTAATGACATATGACAGAACGAGCTGTTGTTCCTCTTGAATAAAGTGTCATATAAATGACTTTCCCATCATTATAAAATTACATTATTATTATTACATTAACAACATATTATTTTTATTATTATTATAAATTACATTCTATTATTTATATATTTCTATCACCACCACCACCACCAGTCCTTGTTTCAGACTCTCATCCACAGACGACTGGTTTTACCGTGTGATTAATATAATCAGCAGCACAGCGGTTCATACGCTCATTATCTTAAATTATGACCAGAAATTGATCAATATTAATTTAGCTGTTTAAAACAAAGTACCAATGTATGAGAATAGTTATTATGCGCAGACAGTGGGAAAAACTGTATATTCGTGTACGCGTGTGTCAAAACATATATTCCGATTAGAAGCTTATGACATGATTTTTGATCACCAAAATGACATATTTAAACTATATACGCGCGCATTAACCCGATCACATGTTCATGTAAACACTACATTCGTCAATCTGAGCGAATTCAGTCCGATTGAAACAAAAGTTGTGCATGTAAACGTAGCCGGTGAAACTCTACGACAAGCTGTGTTTTCCACAGCATCAGGGTTGGGACTTTTATTCTTCTTTTCTTCTTCTTTTTTTTTTCTTTTTTTTTCGTCGTCTTCCAACATGCTGGTGATTTGAGAGGCAATGTCCGTTTTCTGGGACAATACTGGAACGTGCGTCTACTTACCGACAAAACTTGGAGATGCCAAGTGCCAAACTAAAGACTGGAAGTATATGAATATCAGGGATACACATAAGATTACATGCAGGGTTTGAAATTAACAATCAACCGTGGCGGGAAACGCTGTCAAATCACAAGCCAATCTGGCGAGTTACTACACTCTAAAAAATGCTGGGTTGTTTCAACCCAAATGTTGGGTTAAAAATTTACTTAAAAAATGTACAGTTGAAAGTGAAAGTTGAAGTTGGGTTAAAATTGTTAATTACATTTTTAACCCAACATTTGTGTTTGTCCATATTTGACCCAAATTTGAGTTAAAACAACCCAGCACTGTTTAGAGTGTATGTTTAAGCACTTTGCTGGGGAAGTTCGTGTAAACCAAATCTACGCAGATTTAGCGCAAATACCGAGTCATCATGATATATTAAATACAGCGTATTGCGCAGAATCTGCTCATATTTAGCTTACTTGAACACACACAAGTCATACGCAACAAATAACAGCGCTAGTTCACTAGCATTGAAGCAATAGCAAAGAATAAAATGCATTTGGTTTACAGAAACAATATTATTTTTTAATGTTCTTTGTACTGTATTTATCTGTCCATCAAACACATTTTTGGAAGGGAGGAGAATAAGAAATTAATGTATGAAATTCATATATTATATAAATTACGTAGTTAATATGGTTTATTTTAATTTGTAAAAAAAATTTATTTTTTTTGGTTAATAGAAGTTATGAATGTCCGGTAACTTAAAAATGTAGTCGCCAAATTGTCCGCTGAGTGAAAAAGTTAATTTCAAACCCTGATTATATGTATTTTTGAGGCGTTTAATTGACCCACATTCCATCACTCAATCCTCAAACACTGATTGGTCGACTGGATTGTTTCGTTGCTCTCTCTAAAAGCCATTAATTTCAGGTACAGAATAATTTATAGGTGTGTTACAGAAGGTGCGGTACCAAAGATAACGCGGATCGATCCAGACTGCACTGTGGTCGCAAGTGCAATAATTTTGATATGTAAGACATGCATATTTTTATATAAGAAACAACACAAAAATAACTCTGAACAAAGTTGTTTTGTTTATAGTCAGATTCATGTAATATAATCTTACGTTTTGTACATTTGTAAATATTTTTCATTAAGGTTTTTTGTATTTTATGTATGAATGCAATCCAATAATAAACCAAAAATTAAAGGTATGTGACTTTATTTTCTGTTCAGTGAATAAAGTGATCAACATCAGAACGCTTGCATTAATTAATCTGCATAATCAGGTTTTTCTGCTCGTATTAAGTTGATAATTATCATCAGAACACATTAATTTCTCTATAAAATTGGTTTCAGTCTTTTACTACATGTTTTAAGTGTCCTCCCTTTGTCAATCAGCATTATTTTTAAATACTGGTAGTAATAAGTTTCATTAATATATTAACAAAACAATGAGCAACACATTTATTACAGTATTTATTAATCTTTGTTGATGTCAGTTAATAAAAATCCAGCTGTTCATTCACTAATATTAACACATACAACTTTTGATTTTAATAAAGTATTAGTAAATGTTAAAATTAATAACTAAGATTAATAAATGCTGTAGACGTATTGTTCATTCTTAGTTCATCTTAACTAATGAACTTTATTGTAAAGTGTTACCAAAATACGATTTATCTGTATTTCATGGTATGATATTTCAATCATTAATAAAAGGAAATAATCTGATATTTCTGTCCTAAATTCTACAGTTCAATTCAAATGTTTGGATATCATGACATTTTATAATAATGATTAACAAATGAACAAGTTTCCTTCTATAGTTATAAACTAAACTGATTTATGTCTCTTATATACATAACTCAATTAAACTATTCCCTTCACTATTAATATTATTCCCTTCACAACCATTATTATTATTATTATAATTTCTATCTGTCCACTGTGCATTAAACAGAAGTGTTCATAATATTAATATCTGACAAAATTATATTTTATTGGCGACTCACTTTTCATATTAACATGTGAGGGGAAAGAAAATGAAAAATTGCTTTGATTTTTTCATTGGCAGCTTTAGTTTATGAGCACATGTGTGCAGTTATTAAAATCACTTATATTAACAAAATATGCTGGAATTTATTGCATTACGATTTTTTTTAAATATTCTTTTTAATATTTTCCTAGCTATGCTGTGTTTTCATTCACCTCTGAACGCCAACAGGAAAATATGAGATAAAATGAGTGTTTTATACACTGAATAAAGTCACAGGCTTGTTTCCAGTCGCGGTCAACAGCGCCCGCTGGTGGACAAACTCGGGCAGAAAATAAATATTGTGTCATAATGTATTCACTGTGAAGTTATTCTAAACCTGTTTGAGTTTCTTTCTTCTGTTGAACTTAAAAGAAGATATTTTTTTAAAGAAGAATGTGGGTAAAAAGTTTTGAAAAAAGGAAAATAAAGGAAGTCAATGCGGACCAGAAACTGTTCGGTTTCCCACATTCTTCACAAATAGGCTATCTTCTTTTAAGTTTCACAAGAGAACGAAACTCAAACAGGTTTAGAAAATTTCACAGCCATGCTTTGTTAAATCGTAATTACGACACAAAAATTTGAGATTATGACACTCAAGGGTAAAAAAAAAAAAAAAAACTTAATGACATTTACCCTGTTACGGTTTTCAAAGCATTTTTTTTCTTATGTTGCTGAAATGGGCTTCGATATGAGACAAGATGATCATTCATTATTACTGTTCTGGACATTTGGTTCAACCGAGCCTCAATTCAGTGATTTTGATGTTAAAAACCATATATGTAGCCTGTGCTTTTGTAAAATTAAAGCATGTCTTACCAAAACGCATCTGAAATATAAGACACAAACTAAATTGGAAAGGTGTTTCAAAACCAAGTATTGAGGTAAATGCTCGAGAGATCAGAGGTCTAACTGACCATATATCTTAATTTATTTTCTACTAACTCTCTACCAGCCGTCTTTGAAGTTAATCTTTAACTCTCATCATATTTTTGTTGTAATATTTGAATTATACATTTTTTTACTTACCTCTATAGCGTCCATTTTAAAGTTGTAATGCTCACGTTCGTTTGTAGCCTACTAATATTTTTAAGTGAACGGTCAGGATTTCCCGCCATTCCTAGTCATAAGCGTGCGCTTTTCTGTTCACGTGATGTTCCAGTCAGACGTTTGCGACGTGATTTTACACACAATTACACTAAATATATACTTTTAATTTATTTCTAAAGGAAAAACTCACTTGCATTATTACTGTAAAATACTGAAAATTACCACCCATAAAAATGGCTAAAAAAGGTACTGAGTGATAATTTCTATGCCCATTTCTGCCCATAACTTTATTGTGAATATGGTCTATTTGAGGTTTAAGACATTACGTGCGTAGTATGGGTCTTTCAGGTGTGTATACAGCTTAATCTGTTTCTCATTTGCCATGTTTAATGCAATAAAACATTAATGAGCTCCTAACGACAAAACAGCAGATCAAGAACGGGTAATCCGTGTTTACGTCGAAAACATTTATTTTCCTGTAAAAATTACAGTATATTGTGATTTTGACGTCCACACTATGGCAAACGATGGAAGTCATGTACATGCTTTTAATGGTTCTTAATGTATATGAAAGGCCTGTATTTGTCAGTATTACACAGAACATCCATAACAGCCGATATCCTTACTGATACTTTCATAAAGAGAGGAACCAATCTTAACCAATTTGCTTATTTAAAACTCTGATATTTTCAACTGCAGTTTAAGTGTTTGGGATCCCTATTATTGGTCAACTTGAAAAGAAAGAGAAGAAATAGAAGAAAAAACACTCCTGAACAGGGACAATGATAATATGATAAAACCGAAAGTCCCGATCAATCCTGATTCCGAATTCAAGGAAAACAAACTCCACAAGCCTCTTGAACCTGCTAACATGTCCTAACAATGGAGAAAACAATGTTCTTTATTGGTCATAAAAAAAGAACAAATGAAAAACAAACAGGTATCACACGGCCAAATGTTAGATGAAGTAAAGAGGCTTTTACTGATTTCTGCCACTGGATACGAACAAATGATGTTCAAAAGATCTCCAGACAAACGTGCTCATGTTATCCAGTGTGTAAAATGTAGAGTGTGTGTGTGTGTGTGTGTGTGTGTGTGTTGTGTGTGTGTGTGGTGGTGTGTGTGTTGTGTTGTGTGGTGTGTGTGTGGCTGTGGTGGTGGAGAGAGCGAGTGAGTATTTGTATAGATTTTCTTCTCCAAAAATGATCATTCAAAAAGAAAAAATAAATGATCAGCGCACCACTCCTCTAATCATCATCAAAGTTCTGTTGTAAAAGGAAGTTTGCAGCCAAATTTTCATTCTTCTCACACGCGAAGTAAGCCTGTATAACGAGTCCTTCTGGGAATCCGAGGGCTTTTAGCTGAGGAAAAAGCACAGAGGAAACATGGAAAGGTTAGATAAGACATCAGACTCGCGCACCTTTGATCGTTCGCCAGCACAGATCCTCCATCTGTGGCTCTCTCTTAATTAAAGGGCCTCGGTTTAATTAGATAAAAGTTGAAATTCAGACTATGACTTTAAAAAGTATCTTAAGTCTCTGACTGAGGAAAAAAAACTCTAGTTAGGAAAGCACTGATAAACTTTGTGGGCTGATATGTGATGATCAACAGCTTGTTCAGGCCAATAATTTTAACTAGTTTTAAACATGTTAGCTAATTAAAAACTCATTATTCTACACTGACTTCATATACAGGCAATCTGACCAACTCTACTACTTTTTAATATTCTTACAAACTAAATTGCATGAAATAGTCATAAAATAGTCATAATAATCAGTAGAAACATCAGTAATATGCTAATCAGATTTGCCCTGACACACTGAACAAGGGATATAATATATCTAGTCTTATAAAGTCTTAATTGATTTAAAGACACAATGGTGTTGTTAAAGCTGAAGAGTTTCACCCTCTCAATAGCTTCTTTCTCCTGCGGCGTGACCTGGATGTAGTTCATGCCCCCTGCATCGGCCACGCCCGCAGACACGCCCCCAGCTCCACCCCCACTGCCCGCCTGCCCCGCCTCCTGCACCGGCTCGTTCAGCATCTGGATGAACTGCTCCTGGTGGCTGCTGATTTGCTGTGAAAACAACAAACACAGAAAAAGCTTAGCTTGATTTGCTGAGTGTTCATTTATCACACTGGAACATGTAGATCAAGTCAAGAGTCAATAATCTGCTGAGTGTGTGAGTACCTGCGTGTGTGAGTACCTGGTGTGTGGTACCTGCGATGTGAGGGATCCTGCGTGTGCGGGTACCTGCGTGTGCGAGTACCTGCGTGTGCGAGTACCTGAGTGTGCGAGTACCTGCGTGTGAGCGATACCTGCGTGTGCGAGTACCTGCGTGTGCGAGTACCTGCGTGTGCGAGTACCTGCGTGTGCGAGTACCTGGTGTGCGGGTACCTGCGTGTGCGGGTACCTGCGTGTGCGAGTACCTGCGTGTGCGAGTACCTGCGTGTGCGAGTACCTGCGTGTGCGAGTACCTGCGTGTGCGAGTACCTGCGTGTGCGAGTACCTGCGTGTGCGAGTACCTGCGTGTGCGAGTACCTGCGTGTGCGAGTACCTGGTGTTGCGATTTAGTCCTGCGTGTGCGAGTACCTGCGTGTGCGAGTACCTGCGTGTGCGAGTACCTGCGTGTGCGAGTACCTGCGTGTGCGAGTACCTGCGTGCGAGTACCTGCGGTGCGAGTACCTGCGTGTGCGGGTACCTGCGTGTGCGAGTACCTGCGTGTGCGGTACCTGCGGTGCGAGTACCTGCGTGTGCGAGTACCTGCGTGTGCGAGTACCTGCGTGTGCGAGTACCTGCGTGTGGGGGATCCTGCGTGTGCGGGTCCTGCGTGTGCGAGTACCTGCGTGTGCGAGTACCTGCGTGTGCGAGTACCTGCGTGTGCGAGGTACCTGCGTGTGGGGACCTGCGTGTGCGGGTACTCTGGTCTGCGTGTGCGAGTACCTGCGTGTGCGAGTACCTGCGTGTGCGAGTACCTGCGTGTGGGGGATCCTGCGTGTGCGAGTACCTGCGTGTGCGAGTACCTGCGTGTGCGAGTACCTGCGTGTGCGGGTACCTGCGTGTGCGAGTACCTGCGTGTGCGAGTACTAGGGCTGTCACTTTACGTTCGAAAATCGATTGCACAATCGATCGGACGATACCAACACAAGTATCGAAACGAAAATAGGGAATCGATTTTAACAGCCTTTTTTTTTTTTATACCAAAAATGTGTTTTAGGTTGACAGATCAATAGAACATGTAGGATGTTGGAAAATAACAATGTCTTTTCTTTTAACCAAATGCTTTTTAATATTCGCTATTACTTCAAGGCAAGTGAACAAGCGCGCCGTTATTTGTTGCTTAGTGACGTGTGTGTTCAAGTAAGCCAGAAATGCGCAGATTCTGCGCAATGCGCTGTATTTAATATATCACGGGGACTCACGAGTTGCGTATTTGAGCTAAATCCACGCAGATTTGGCTTACACGAACTTCCACAGCAAAGAAAGTGAGTAAACATAGGCGCACGCCTCGTGATTTGGCAGCGTTAACCGCCAAAGTTCATTTTTACCCGCATTTGGCGAGGTGAGGGTGTTAATTTCAATCCCTGAATGTAGCACTCCTGTTTGTCCTGTTTGTTTGCATGAAACTCCACGCCAATAAAGCATCAGGAATATTGCTGACTTGTGCGCGTCTCAAGCGCCCTCTTTACGTTCGTCCTAATGCCTGTTAGTTGTCTGTGGATTTGCCTATATTTGGTGTTGAAAATGAAAACGTCTTTAGACACGGAAAATCGATTTTACAATCGATTCAATGAACACTTATGTCTCAAAAATCGAACAGGATTTTTTCACAAAAGTGACAGCCCTAGCGAGTACCTGTGTGTGCGAGTACCTGCGTGTGCGAGTACCTGCGTGTGCGAGTACCTGCGTGTGCGAGTACCTGCGTGTGCGAGTACCTGAGTGTGCGAGTACCTGCGTGTGCGAGTACCTGCGTGTGCGAGTACCTGCGTGTGCGAGTTCCATGCGTGTGCGAGTACCTGTGTGTGCGAGTACCTGAGTGTGCGAGTACCTGCGTGTGCGAGTTCCATGCGTGTGCGAGTACCTGTGTGTGCGAGTACCTGAGTGTGCGAGTACCTGAGTGTGCGAGTACCTGCGTGTGCGAGTACCTGAGTGTGCGAGTACCTGAGTGTGCGAGTACCTGCGTCTGTGATTACCTGCGTGTGCGAGTACCTGAGTGTGCGAGTACCTGCGTCTGTGATTATCTGCGTGTGCGAGTACCTGAGTGTGTGAGTACCTGCGTGTGAGTAGTGGAGCGTGTGAGTAGTACCTGCGTTTGAGTAGTACCTGCGTGTGCGAGTACCTGCGTGTGAGTAATACCTGCGTGTGAGTAGTACCTGCGTGTGTGAGTACCTGCGTGTGAGTAGTACCTGCGTGTGCGAGTACCTGCGTGTGAGTAGTACCTGCGTGTGAGTAGTACCTGCGTGTGAGTAGTACCTGCGTGTGCGAGTACCTGCGTGTGAGTAGTACCTGCGTGTGAGTAGTGCGTGTGAGTAGTACCTGCGTGTGAGTAGTACCTGCGTGTGAGTAGTACCTGCGTGTGCGAGTACCTGCGTGTGAGTAGTACCTGCATGTGAGTAGTACCTGCGTGTGCGAGTACCTGCATGTGAGTAGTACCTGCGTGTGTGAGTACCTGCGTGTGAGTAGTACCTGCGTGTGTGAGTACCTGCGTGTGAGTAGTACCTGCGTGTGCGAGTACCTGCGTGTGAGTAGTGGAGCGTGTGAGTAGTACCTGCATGTGAGTAGTACCTGCGTGTGCGAGTACCTGCATGTGAGTAGTACCTGCGTGTGCGAGTACCTGCGTGTGAGTAGTGGAGCGTGTGAGTAGTACCTGCATGTGAGTAGTACCTGCGTGTGAGTAGTACCTGCGTGGGCGAGTACCTGCGTGTGAGTAGTACCTGCGTGTGAGTAGTACCTGCGTGGGCGAGTACCTGCGTGGGTGAGTACCTGTGGGCGAGTACCTGCGTGTGAGTAGTACCTGCGTGGGTGAGTACCTGTGGGTGAGTACCTGCGTGTGAGTAGTACCTCCGTGTGAATAGTACCTGCGTGGGCGAGTACCTGTGGGCAAGTACCTGAGTGTGCGAGTACCTGCGTGTGAGTAGTACCTGCGTGTGTGAGTACCTGCGTGTGTGAGTACCTGCGTGTGCGAGTACCTGAGTGTGTGAGTACCTGCGTGTGTGAGTACCTGAAGGAGCTAGAGCTAGTAGCAGAGACGGGTTCTGCTGGATTATGTGTGTGTGTGTGTGTGTGTGTGTGTGTGTGTACCTGCAGGAGCTGTGGGTTCTCTCTGCCGATCTGCTGTAGTAGAGCTGGTAGCAGAGACGGGTTCTGCTGGATGATCTGTCTCATCTGCAGGAACTGTGGCTGGTTCCTCAAGAACTCCAGAGGATTGGCTGCAAACACACACACACACAGTCAGAGAAACTGTTGCACATCAAGAATTAGGACTGCACGATTAATCGCAATGCAACCGCACAAGATTTGGCAAAGGCTGTGATTATTTTTTGCGCAGTTTGTCAGTATGGCGGCTGATCGTAATTGCTCCATCTGAACACCAGAGGGCATCTCACACACACACACACACACACATAGCAGAAGTATGATAACACACATCAGTCCAGGAAACCCCTATCGCTGTCTCTGAATACACAGATTGAAACGCTTTGACTGATGAAACATGAGTAATAAACACACGACTGCATTATTCTGTGTCAGAAGCTCATCATCTCACAGGAGGAGGAGGAGCTCAGCTGTCATGATGAAGTGAGTCTGGAGTAAAAGCGTGTTATTAAATGTCGTCTTTTTTTGGACAAGAGGTTCATAAATGCTTCTCATGTTTGGAAGATGTTGCTTTTTCAAATGCACGTTATAAGCGACTCGAACTCAGTGCTTTCAGAGTGAGCCGCGTTTACTGAGCCGTGCTTCACTGACGAGCTGCACATCACTAATAATCTCAGACTTTGCGATTTCATAATCGCGATAATCTAAATCAGTTTAAGTGCGATTACATGTCAAGTCACCTTTATTTATACAGCACTTTTTACAATACAGATTGTTTCAAAGCAGCTTTACAGAGATAACATGAAAATAATGTTGTTAAATATAAAATTAAATGTCCCATGTAAATTGTCGTGGAACCCTATCAAGAACGGTTTACTGTAGTGTGTATGTGTCATTCAAGTCAAGTCAAGTCAAGTCAAATATATTTATATAGCGCTTTTCACAATACAGATTGTATCAAAGCTGCTTTACAGTATCAATCAAAATAACTCAACAATGTTTGTTTATTACTGGACATCCAAAAAGACATCCAAGTTTGGTAGAGCTGATCAATGGTATGATTGTTTAATTAATTTGAATATCCCCAACTGAGCAAGCCAAAGGCAACAGTGGCAATTCACCCCCTGATCCTGTGCTGTAGTGTGTGTGTGTGTGTGTGTGTGTATGTGTCATTCACCCCCTGATCCTGTGCTGTATGTGTGTGTGTGTGTGTGTGTGTGTGTGTGTGTGTGTGTGTGTGTCATTCACCCCCTGATCCTGTGCTGTAGTGTGTGTGTGTGTGTGTGTGTGTGTCATTCACCCCTGATCCTGTGCTGTAGTGTGTGTGTGTGTGTGTGTGTGTGTGTTTGTGTGTGTATGTGTCATTCACCCCCTGATCCTGTGCTGTAGTGTGTGTGTGTGTGTGTCATTCACCCCCTGATCCTGTGCTGTAGTGTGTGTGTGTGTGTGTGTGTGTCATTCACCCCCTGATCCTGTGCTGTAGTGTGTGTGTGTGTGTGTGTGTGTGTGTGTGTGTGTGTGTGTATGTGTCATTCACCCCCTGATCCTGTGCTGTAGTGTGTGTGTGTGTGTGTGTTTTGTGTGTGTATGTGTCATTCACCCCCTGATCCTGTGCTGTAGTGTGTGTGTGTGTCATTCACCCCCTGATCCTGTGCTGTAGTGTGTGTGTGTGTGTGTGTGTGTGTGTGTGTGTGTGTGTCATTCACCCCCTGATCCTGTGCTGTAGTGTGTGTGTGTGTGTGTGTGTGTGTGTGTGTGTGTGTCTGTGTCATTCACCCCCTGATCCTGTGCTGTAGTGTGTGTGTGTGTGTGTGTGTGTGTGTGTGTGTGTGTGTGTGTGTGTCTCATTCACCCCCTGATCCTGTGCTGTAGTGTGTGTGTGTGTGTGTCATTCACCCCCTGATCCTGTGCTGTAGTGTGTGTGTGTGTGTGTGTCATTCACCCCCTGATCCTGTGCTGTAGTGTGTGTGTGTGTGTGTCATTCACCCCCTGATCCTGTGCTGTAGTGTGTGTGTGTGTGTGTGTGTGTGTGTGTGTGTGTGTGTGTGTGTGTGTGTCACTCACCGCCTGATCCTGTGCTGGGCTGTGACGGGGCGGTACTGGACGGTGAAGAGAGACCCGAGGTTACAAGAGGAGCGCCACCTACAGGAGCCACTGGGTCAACAGCTCCTACACTGCCTTCGCCCTCTGCAGGGATGCCCTAACACACACACACACTCAATTCTCAAAAGATGGCATTGCCAGGCCTCTTATTTAGGGATGTGTATTAGGGCAAAATGTCTGAAAAGCTTTATTTGAATTTCTTTTTTAATATTAGCAAAATTCGACTTATATTTGGATATTTAAGGCAATATGTAGGTTAGAGAGAAAAAGTACTGTATTGTCTCCTATATCCACAAGAGGGCGCAATAAGGTATGAAAAAAACATACGATATTCAGTCTTATTGCAAAACATGTAATTGTAGCTGAATATCACAGGGATTAAAGTTCTCCGTCGCTACGACGGATTTCCGTTAATTGCAGCGAGTCTATGACGGATTTCCGTCAATTGAAGAGTTCCCGTGTGTCCTTGTGTCTTAAATTCACTTTTTATAATTTTAAGGCCGTAAATAGGCTTTCATTTCTCAAATAGTTTGAATAGGTCTTAAATTAGCTAAGGAAAGACGATGTGTATTCACCCTGCTGAGGGGGATGTGAGGTGATCAAAGCCTGGAGTGGAGCAAAAGCACGTTCCTCTCTCCACTCTTAGGGTGTACTCACACTAGGCACGGTTGCCATGAACCGGGCCCGAGTACGATTGTCCCCCCTCCCCACTCCCCCTCTGGCCTGCACTCACATAGGGTTTCAGCATCGTGCCGGAGCACGCTTACGTCATTATGGTGCGACGGTTTCGGGATAAACAAGAAGAGCGGAGGCTCTCTGAACCAACGCATTCTCATCCTTTGGCGTCATATATGTGACGCCATATGACATTTCGCCGAAATCTTACGCACATGGCACCCTTTAGCGTCAATATAACACGCACTGTTATGTAGGTTTAGGTCTGGGGTAGCGTTAGGTTATGACGCCTTGGGATCTGCGTCTCATATTGACGCTAAAGGATGCCATGTGCGTCGGATTTAGACGCGTGTCACCTGTATGACGCCTTGGGATGAGAACGGGCTGCTCTGAACACAATGCTGTTCCGTGCTCCAGCACGGTTAGCGCTCACACTGCATGCGAACCGCGCCCGAGTCCAACTGAACCGTGCTCTGGCCCACCTCTTCCAAGCGGGCCAGGGCCAGCTAATCGAGCCGCGCCCGGGCACGGTTCGGAGCACTCACACTAGTCAAACGAACCGCGCTTTGGTGGTCAAACGCACTCGGGCACGGTTCAAACTGGCTAGTGTGAGTACACCCTAAGCATTCTGTAATCACTTCGCTCATGATCCACTCCGGGTTTTCATTTCCCGCTCACGGAAAAACTGCTCCGTGTTCACTCAATTCATCCTAGTTTTGGAGAAGTGCATGTCAGGCTACAGCTCGTTTGCTGCGCGTTTGTTCCCGGCGCCACCCGCAGCGTTGGTCTGGTTTCACACTCAACTTGATTCTATCGAACTGGTGCGTTTGCGTGCATATTACGTCATCGTGATCTTCTTTTGTTTTTTATGGCGGTTGGCAAACCAACTTAACGGTGCATTACCGCCACCGACTGGGCTGGAGTGGTAATCAAGAGATATTGGAAACATGGGAAAAAAAAAAATCCTTTTAGCGAAGTCTGTGTCTCTCAGATACTTAAAGTGATAAAGGTTGCTGGATGTTTTCCCTAATAAACCTTGCATTGTGAAATTATTCTGATTGACCATTCTGAGAGACTGAAAAAGCTGGTTTCTGTCTTTCGTCATTGTGATAGAACACAGAACGCGGGTCAATATTGGCCGTTTCTCAATACCAAGTAGGCTAACGCAAACTTCGAACGAACGAACTCCCGATGACGAGAGGAGCGAGTCCGGTTATTCTGCAAATGGAACAGTGCGTACTTGATCGCGACACTCAGCTCGCTCTGGCTACTCCGCTTATCTCTTTATGTATTTGTATTTTAGGCAACAATAAAACAAAATATGGTATAAAATACAACTCTGCCTCGATCTTGTCATCAACAATAAAACGAAATATATATAAAACACCACTCTGCCTCTTTTCATTTATAAATGAACATATCATCATAAACATATTAATGGCCACACACATGTGGTTCAGGCAACGCGTACATTGATTATCTTCACTGCATATATTTATAACAACACGAAATATAAAACAACCCTGCTTCTTTTTGTTTTCATTTTAAAAATATGAAACATTATTGATCATTAAAACTGACATTTAACAAACAGACAGGGTTGTATCGTTTTATTTTATTATGCATGTACACATACAGTGAAGAGAATGCATAGATATATAAAGAATATTTTATAGAATATATAAAATTACACAACCCTGTCTCTTTTTGTTAAATGTCAGTTTTAATGATCAATAATATCCAGTTCAAAAGTATAAGTAGCCTAATAGGCTCCACTTTGCCCTCAGCCAAAACGATTTGCCATGGAACAAACTATAGATTACAGGGCTCGAAATTAACTTTTTTTACTTGGTAGCACTGGTGCTCCCAACTTCAAAAAGTTAGGAGCACCAGCAAAAATTTAGGAGCACCACAACTACAAATTATATATTAACAGATTTCATTTCACTGGGGCTTTACACATCATGTGGCCAAGATTTGAAATTTGGTCTTCTGGCTCTATCATCTCACCCCGATGATATTGACACATGATTTGTCATTTGCATACGTCATGTTAATCGCAACTCTTTTCTTTTCCCATGAGCTGCAACATGGTTTAAAATAAATTGAGTGAAGGCAAGCTCTTCTTTGGCGATGGTAAATGCGGTTGTATATTTGACGTATAATTAGCTCTGCCAATAGAGCGGAACGACCAGCAGCATCCTGCCGATTAAAAGCCGAACCTGATGAATCTAAAAAATATGTGGACTGTGTGTGAAGATGAGCTAATTGATACAATAAAAAAATCATTTTTAAACAGCCCTTAAATCACAGAGCAAATAAAAAAGTCACAGCTTGTTCGTGTGTTATAACTTAAATCTAGACTTTCACACTATATTTCACACACTGGTTGGCCAAAAATATAACATTAGCTCCATTGAACACACACACATCTGCAAAAAAACACCCTCAGTCTTCAGTCCAGAAAATAGTGTTTCATATTTCATGTCGGTGTAACTAATGGAAATAAGGTGTGGCCCCTTTAAGAGCTGCGCGCGCCCTCTTCAACTGTCTGCACTCTTAACTTGGTTTTCAGGCTGCTAAGATAGCTAACGTTAGTACCGTGTAGTTCGACTTTTTCAGTTTTCCTACACATTCAGAGGGAACTACGATATAACTGCATATAACTAAACATTAAATTACCATACCTCTCAATCTACAGATTCCAGCGTTTTTATCGTTGTTGTATTTAACTGTGACCGTCCTCCTGTTTCACGGAGCAGCAGCAGCCAGCGCGCTCATCTCATGGGTCACCTGACCTGCATGGCCACACGTTCGCTGAGCAGAAATCACTCAAATCAGCTCTCACAGCCTCAGTACGACCATTACGGTGTTCGTTAAAAATGTAAAACTGGCCCTAAATCAGTTGATCAGCTGTCATCATTGATTGACATCATTTCTCTTGTTTCTTGTGTTGACGAACTTGACCAACTACCTATCAGATCTGGGGTGGCCACAGGGGTGGCCAATGAGCTTTCAGGGGTGGCCCTGGCCACCCCAGGCCACCCCCTAGAATCGCCACTGTTACACAGATTCAGACGTCTCGTGAGTTCAGTGTTGGACAGATCAGTTGTTTTAACCATTCATTAAAGTGAATCGTTTCAAATGAGTCATTAGTTCGCGAATCGGACGTGTCATTAGTGGACGTGTGTAGCCTACGGCACAGGTTGTGTGATTATCCCGGCATTTTATTTTTTTGCACAATTCACACTACGCAGTAATTCAGGAGAAAAAATCTCTGAATACTCCACGTGAAACTTTGGTCTTCCGCCCTTTTTCGATCGTGCCAAATGGTTTTGATTAATGCGCGAGGGAGAGAAGACAGCGCTCGTGTTGTTTGAAGACGTGAGAGAGCTCGCGCGCGGCCGGTGAGATGCGCCCTGTCATTCCATTCTACATCACTCATCGATCAAATAAGGCTTTGGCGGCCGCCAAAAAAATGAATGCAGGAAAAACCCTGGATTGGTTATATAACGTTGGATAGAATGATGGTCCGGCCATCGCGTATCAGCGCACAAGGTACACACTGTGAAGTAATTTGCAAACGTTTTTTTTAGAGGAATGAAAACAGGTCGCACCACAACCATTATTTGCACTCGCACAAATGCTCCCAAATATATTTTTAGGTCGCACAGATTAAATTTCAGGAGCATATGCGACCAAAATGGTCGCAATTTCGAGCCTTGGATTAATATAGTTTAGAATTGTTTGGTCTTATAAGATAAATAAAAACATGCACTGAAAAGTTGTGTAGATGGTTGATTATTTGTCAAGATAAGTAATTGTTTTTCATAGATTAAAATAGCTTTTAAAATACGCAAACTGGCAATATTAAAGCGGTTTAAAACATCCCCCCTTAAAACGCTATTGGTCTCGACTATTTAAATAAAGTTATAGGGATATGACTTGGCCTAAAACAAATTTGAGTCAGAAGAATTTTTTTCACTTTAATCCCTGATATCATGAACAAATAAAATAAATAACAAAATATATATACAAAAAATATTGCATTAAAAAAACTAAAAAAAATATCAAAATGCAATAAAATAAGCTTTCTGAATTTTTTATTTTTTTTTAATTATAATTGTATGGCTTGGGGTGATTTTGAGATGTGCTATAAGTGCGAGGAAGGGTTGGATTATGTTTCTCACCGTGAGCAGATACTCCACGGCACAGTCAGGATTGTTGAAACTGGCTCTCAGTGCCGCCACTACACTCTCCCGCTCGTATCCCATCAGCATGATCTCCGTCACCATGTTCTCGTAGGACTGACCCGTCACTGCACACACACCAGACACATGCATCAACTGAACACGAGAACACACAGATGTGTGTGTGTGAGTGTGTGAGTGTGTGTGTGAGTGAGTAGTGAGTGTGTGAGTAGTGAGTGAGTGAGTAGTGAGTGTGAGTGTGAGTGTGTGTGTGTGTGTGTGTGTGTGTGTGTGTGTGTGTGTGTGTGTGTGTGTGTGTGTGTTTACCCAGCGCAGACGTCGCCTCTTCAAATATGTTTGCATTTGGCGATGAATCCGAACTGTAAAGAGGAAAAGGATAAACATTAATCTTAGGTTTGTTCTCACACAGTTCACCATATTTGAGTATAAAAGAATACATTGAATCTGTTGATCATATAAACTCATCGTGTCTCTACAGAAGGCTCAGATTAAACCGCTGCATTCATATTTTACCATCTCTTTATGAACGTTTCGAAGTGTCAGTTTTAATGGAGGGATAGAAATCTCTCAGATTTCATTCAAATATCTTCATTTGTGTTCCTCAGACAAACAGAAGTCTTGTGGGACTGAAACAACCCATGAATGTATGGATGAACTATCGCTTTAAAGGTGCTCTATGTATTTTTAGCCGCCTCTAGTGGTGATGTTTCAGATTGCAACAAGAGCGCTCATGCTCGTGTGCGATCTCAAGAGCGGGCATTCACTAGCGGCCACTGGAGACTTTAGCATCACACAACATGCTGGAAACTCATGTAAACTCCCACTGCAACGTTACAATAATAGGCTACTTTTATCAGCTTGACGTTGAACTAATGCTCCATGCTCGTATGATAACGTTACATTGACTGCATTTAGCCGACATGTGATGTTATCTAGCATAATATGGCGTTATTTCCCTGTCTAATGTCGAGAGCGCATTATTGTAGCGCGAAAGTAAAATTAATATAATGCACGAGCGTGAATCTCATGCTCGCACGCGGAATATAATGTTCCGAGCGAGAATCTCTCTGCTCGCGCGTGGGAACTGTGCGTGCGCTCTCAGATACACGCTGCTTTTGTAAGAATTTTCTCTGGGCTCACTCAGAGAATATGCCTGCACTTAAAACGTGTTCAGTGCAATCGCGAATCTCTCCTTTTTGCTTAAAGTAAGCGTGTATGTGCAGACTGTGTGTCCCGTACGTTTGCATGCCTAATTACTCTTGTCTTTGATTTCTTTCTCTTTGCTCTAGGCATAAACGCTGGTCAAAACGGCAACAACCAATCAGAAATCGCTATTTCATATGTTATGTATTTTATGTATTTTTCCTTTTTTCTACTGTTCTGCAAATCACTTTGGCCAGCCAGTGGCTGTTGTTAAAATGAGCTATATAAATTAATTAAATTAACTTAATGTCATTGGCTGTTTTTGGTCATGTTAATCCTGTCCTTGTTTTCCCATTGCCTCTTGTTTATTGTTTATGTTAAAGTTTATGTTCATGTTCATTTCATATTGTCATTTCAACCCAAATCGGTTTATTGGAATAGGCTAAACTATACTTGGGTTCAATACAACTCAACTTCAGTGGACTACATTACACATATAGACATGATTTATTGGTCTTTTTTTAATTATCTTTCTAGATCTTTTTGCCTTAATTTTAAAATCTGAAAGTTCTTGTTTTAGGTTCTTCATCTAGGCTACCTTGTTATATATAAAAAAACATGGTAACACTTTACAATAAGGTTCATTAGTTAACATTAGTTAACTACCTTAGTTAACTAAGAATGAACAATTCTTCTTCAGCATTTATTCATCTTAGTTAATATTAAATTCAACATTTACTAATAGGATACGTTATGAAAATCAAAGGTTGCATTTGTTAACATTAGTTAATGCACAGTGAACTAACATGAACAAACAATGAACAGCTGTATTTTTTTATTAACTAACATTAACAAATATTAATAAATAGCTACTGTAACAAATGTATTGCTCATTGTTAGTTCATGTTAGTTAATACATTAACCAATGTTAACTAATG
The DNA here is from genome assembly GCA_036326025.1 of Chrosomus eos. Taxonomy (NCBI): domain Eukaryota; kingdom Metazoa; phylum Chordata; class Actinopteri; order Cypriniformes; family Leuciscidae; genus Chrosomus; species Chrosomus eos. Next base: position 809,329 of record CM070834.1, read on the forward strand.
AACCTTATTGTAAAGTGTTACCAAAAACATTAAGAAAGGTTTTAATAAGTGAATGAAACGTTTTTCATTATCTTAGAAAACGTTATGAAAACGTTCTTATAACCTAAAATTGTTAGCTGGGGAAGAGGAGAGATTCGCGGTTGCACTGAACACGTTTTAAGTGCAGGATTCTCTGAGCGAGCCCAGAGAGAGAATTCTTACAAGAGAAGTGTATCTGAGAGCGCACGCGGGAGATTCGCGCTCGGCACATCATATTCCGCGCGTGCGCAGAGAGATTCGCGCTCGGCACATCATATTCCGCGCGTGCGCAGAGAGATTCGCGCTCGGCACATCATATTCCGCGCTGTGCGCAGAGAGATTCGCGCTCGGCACATCATATTCCGCGCGTGCGCAGAGAGATTCGCGCTCGGCACATCATATTCCGCGCGCGAGCAGAGAGATTCGCGCTCGGCACATCATATTCCGCGCGTGCGCAGAGAGATTCGCGCTCGGCACATCATATTCGCGCGCGCGAGCAGAGAGATTCGCGCTCAGCACATCATATTCCGCGCGTGCGCAGAGAGATTCGCGCTCGGCACATCATATTCCGCGCGTGCGCAGAGAGATTCGCGCTCAGCACATCATATTCCGCGCGTGCGCAGAGAGATTCGCGCTCGGCACATCATATTCCGC
>CM070834.1:815000-850000 GCA_036326025.1 Chrosomus eos
CCAACCCTTCTTCATCCAGTGGGTAGTAGACTATTACTTTTGATTAGCGCAGTGTAATTCACAGAATTGATTTCTCTGCTGCCAGCCGCTGTCATGTATTGTGTGAGCTTGTGACTATTGCAAGCGCGCAGCTGAGAAGTCCTGATTATATTGTCTGCTATATTTACTTCTTATTTATTAAATCCAGGCAATTGATTGATTAAACATTGATTAAAATGCGTGGCGCGAGCGACAAATCTCAGACAGTAAACGGATGCCCCGTTCTGCTGTAACGGGCGCTTTTCCGCGTCTCGGGTAAACAGCTTTTCCGCGTCTCGGGTAAACAGCTTTTCTGCGTCTCGGGTAAACAGCTTTTCCGCGTCTCGGGTAAACAGCTTTTCCGCGTCTCGGGTAAACAGCTTTTCTGCGTCTCGGGGTAAACAGCTTTTCCGCGTCTCGGGTAAACAGCTTTTCCGCGTCTCGGGTAAACAGCTTTTCTGCGTCTCGGGTAAACAGCTTTTCCGCGTCTCGGGTAAACAGCTTTTCCGCGTCTCGGGTAAACAGCTTTTCCGCGTCTCGGGTGAACAGCTTTTCCGCGTCTCGGGTAAACGGCTTTTCCGCGTCTCGGGTAAACAGCTTTTCCGCGTCTCGGGTGAACAGCTTTTCCGCGTCTCGGGTAAACGGCTTTTCCGCGTCTCGGGTAAACAGCTTTTCTGCATCTCGGGTAAACGGCTTTTCCGCGTCTCGGGTAAACAGCTTTTCCGCGTCTCGGGTAAACAGCTTTTCTGCGTCTCGGGTAAACAGCTTTTCCGCGTCTCGGGTAAACAGCTTTTCCGCGTCTCGGGTAAACAGCTTTTCCGCGTCTCGGGTAAACAGCTTTCCGCGTCTCGGTGTGAACAGCTTTTTCCGCATCTCGGGTAAACGGCTTTTCCGCGTCTCGGGTAAACAGCTTTTCCGCGTCTCGGGTGAACAGCTTTTCCGCGTCTCTGGGTAAACGGCTTTTCCGCGTCTCGGGTAAACAGCTTTTCCGCGTCTCGGGTAAACGGCTTTTCCGCGTCTCGGGTAAACGGCTTTTCCGCGTCTCGGGTAAACAGCTTTTCCGCGTCTCGGGTAAACAGCTTTTCTGCGTCTCGGGTAAACAGCTTTTCCGCGTCTCGGGTAAACAGCTTTTCCGCGTCTCGGGTAAACAGCTTTTCCGCGTCTCGGGTAAACAGCTTTTCCGCGTCTCGGGTAAACAGCTTTTCTGCGTCTCGGGGTAAACAGCTTTTCTGCGTCTCGGGTAAACAGCTTTTCCGCGTCTCGGGTAAACAGCTTTTCCGCGTCTCGGGTAAACAGCTTTTCCGCGTCTCGGGTAAACAGCTTTTCCGCGTCTCGGGTAAACAGCTTTTCCGCGTCTCGGGTGAACAGCTTTTCCGCATCTCCGGTAAACAGCTTTTCTGCGTCTCGGGTGAACAGCTTTTCCGCGTCTCCGGTAAACAGCTTTTCCGCGTCTCGGGTAAACAGCTTTTCTGCGTCTCGGGTAAACAGCTTTTCGGCGTCTCGGGTAAACAGCTTTTCTGCGTCTCGGGTAAACAGCTTTTCCGCGTCTCGGGTAAACAGCTTTTCCGTGTCTCGGGTAAACAGCTTTTCCGCGTCTCGGGTAAACAGCTGTAGTGACTCACGCGAGCAATAACGGCCGCGTCCGGTGTAGACAGTGTTAAAGCTCATTCTGCCTATAACGCTACGCTACAACATCAAGCAATATTCCAATAATTTATATAATTATAATACTTTATATAGGGCCATTTTGCATTAAGAGTAGCCTAGTTTCACGTTTAGTAGGTACAGTTTGCTTACTAATTTAAAATAGTATAAAAGTCTATACATTATGTAATTAAAAACGTTTTCATTATGATATTATAAATTTTACTTTAGTAAAAAGATCTGAGTTCCTCCTCCACTGGTAGAGATTAGAGGAATTAAGACTAAAAATAGAAGATAATGTCAGTGACACTTTTTATATATTTATTGATACAAGTCGTTTTATATAACGTGACTAAATTAAAAGACAAAGTCGTTAGTGAAGAAGATTATGCAACAGTATTTAGAATATAATATAATATAACATGCAATGCAAACTAGTTTGGTTACAGCTCAAATGTATCATTCTTATTCTATTATTCCCCCTGCCTCCATTACATATCTTTGTCACACAAGTGTTTGATCACCACATTTGAGTGATCATTGCAAAACGTTTATATATTTATTCTGTTTAAATACTGTGTATTCTATATACAGTACCCATCAAAAGTTTGTACACATCAATAGGAAAGTGTGTCCAAACTTTTGACTGGTACTGTACTACACATAAATAATATTGCTACTGTACACATAGGCCTAAATAATCAGGTTTTTTTTTTTTATCGGTATCGGCCCCCAAAAATCCATATCGGTCGGGCTCTAAAAAGGTTCAAACTGTAAAATAGATTTTACTGTATAAAATGGAATGTCAAGGAATTTGGCATATTTTGGATAAATAAATCAACACCTAGAGTCTGACTTTTCCATGGTTTAAGTGTAAAAATTAACAGTTGCATCACTTACTAAAATAAATAAATAAAAGGAATAGATACATTTTCATTTCATTACATTTTCAGAATGAAACTAATGTTTTATGTCTTCATTAGATTAGCAATATTTCAAAGGGTCCTATTATTGTAAAAACAATTTACTAAATTATTCAAGTTTTATAAATTAAATTGATTGACATTTTTTATTATTATTTAAATGTAATCCATAGATTAAACAGACGGGTCAAATGGAATTGGGGAAAGACTAAATTGGAATTGGGCAAAGAATTAATTGGAACTGGGGACAGACTTAAATGGAATTTAGGAAAGACATTCGGCAAAGACTAAAATGGATTTGGGAAAGAATAAAAGGAATTTCAACAGCAATATATGATGCTTGATTTAGATCCAAAAAATCTCCTCTCTCTCAAAGACTTTTCTTTTCACTTCACAGACCTCCATTAATGGTATTTGTGTTTTCAAAATCCCTCTTTAATAATTCAGAATGTTTCAGACACATCATGAAACTCAGTATAAATGTCTCACCTTTGCTACCATAACACCACAAAGTTCTTCTCATCGATCTTGTACTCCTTGAGTGCCGTGTCATCGTTCAAAATTTTGCCTGTAGGACAAAAATAATGAAAACAAACGTCCCGTTATTCATCAGCAGCAGCTCTCGATCTGAATCTGACAGCTGTCAGTCATCATCAAACGATGCCGCTGCACAAACACACTATCACATCATTCTAGAGCGAAACCTGCGAGGACCAATGCTTATCGTCGAAACAGCCGTCCAACACGCACACAATCACAGCCAGAGAGAGAGAGAGAGAGGGAGAGAGAGCACGAAGACAGAGCAGGAGAGAGAGAGAGAGAGAGAGAGAGAGAGAGAGAGAGAGAGAGAGCCGCAGAGAGAAGAGAGAGAGAGAGAGAGAGAAGCAGGAGAGAGAGAGAGAGAGAGAGAGAGAGAGAGAGGCGGAGAGAGGAGAGAGAGAGGAGAGAGCGCAGGAGAGAGGAGAGAAGGAGAGGCGAGAGAGAGAGAGAGGAGCGAGAGAGAGGAGAGAGGAGGAGAGAGAGAGAGAGAGAGAGAGGAGAGAGGAGCGAGGGAGAGAGGAGAGCGAGAGGGAGAGGAGAGAGAGAAGAGAGAGAGGAGAGAGAGGAGAGCGCAGAGGAGAGGGAGAGAGGAGGAGAGGCGGAGAAGAGGAGAGAGGAGAGAGAGGGAGGAGAGGAGAGAGAGGAGAGAGAGAGAGAGAGAGGCGGGGAGAGAGAGGAGAGAGAGAGAGAGGAGAGAGGGAGAGAGAGAGAGGAGGCGAGAGAGCGAGAGAGAGAGAGGAGAAGAGAGAGAGCGAGAGAGGAGAGAGAGGAGCGAGAGAGAGAGAGACGAGGAGAGAGAGAGAGAGAGAGAGAGAGAGAGAGCGGAGAGAGAGAGAGAGCGCGCGCAGAGAGGCGCGGAGAGAGAGAGAGCGCGCGCGAGAGAGCGCGCGAGAGAGAGCGCGCGAGAGAGAGAGAGGGCGAGAGAGAGAGAGAGAGAGAGAGAGAGAGAGAGAGAGAGAGAGAGTGAGGGAGGAGAGAGAGAGAGAGAGAGAGGGGAGAGAGAGAGAGAGAGAGAGAGAGAGGACACACCTGCGTATATCAACTTCTGCCCCGCCACCGGAAAGCCATCTTTTCCCTTTTCATTCTCGATCTTTTCCTTTAAGGCTTTTACCTGTGAAAGACAAAACAAATCAAAGACTGAGTAGAGAACGAGAGCAAACGTGTGATCCAGTCTCAGCAACAACAAAAAAACCTGTTTAAAGGAAACTACAGTGACACTAATGAATCTTTGCCCAGGTCATTGGGTCGTTAGTTCAGAGTAAACGAGTCTGGACCCAATACAATGATTCCAGTCTGATCATTTAGACTAAAACTCTTACCTAGCGGATTATCGCTAAAACTTAGGGCTGCACGATCATGGGTAATGATAATCACAATTATTTTGATCGAAAATTATAATCACGATTATTCTCGTTGGCTATTGACTTTATTAAACCAACTATCATAGTCTCGGCAAATAATGCAAAAAAATAATTGTTTACATTTGTATTGATAACAGGGTTTTTCCTGCATAGACAATTATGAGGCGGCCGCCTCCGTCAAATTTCGTGCCGCCTCCGCCTCTCGACAAAACTCGGACAGACAGTCACGTGCTCATATACACTTTATCCACCGTGACAGTTCTGTCGCGATTTCCGCTTGTGTCCATTCTCTAGTTTGCCGATAGTGCTGCACGGATCATAATCCGCGGGTCGAGCGGGCCGAGTAATAAAAACATTCAATCGAGGGTGGATGACAGCTAAATGAGTGTAATAAAGACACGGAACTCCCATCATGGTACCTAATGACGGACGGTAACAAAGTTGGGCTGTTGAGTCGCGCAGTTATTTATAACATTAATTATAGTTAAGAAACAATATATATGCTACACGACCTGAGTGCTGTTTTCCTGAATAACATCACGATTGAAACCGAGATATTAATTTCATAACAGTTCAATAAACAAATAGTTAAAATTGAGTTACTTACATTTTAGACTGTTTTTAGACTGTTTTTGTTCTGTTTTAGCAGCGAAAATAGTTCCAAACAACAGAACCATATCGCGTCTCACAGCAACACTCATCCATGATTCATTACTGAATCATTCAGCGTTTTGAACTAATCGCTTGAGTCAAAGATTCAATTGCCCATTATTAAACCGTCTCATTCTGAATCAATCAGCCGTTTGAAGAATCGTTTACATGAATGACTCAATGACTCGCTCATTAAGACGGCCGCCTGCCCCCTCCTACTGGCGGTTTAGTTTCAAAGTATCATTCTTTTCAACATTCCTTGTATATTCAAAAAATATTCAAAATAATCTCATTTAATACAGTTATAATTTTTCAATGTAAATTATTTAATTTGATTGGTAACAGCCTAGTGTCTTATTATTTTAATTGAATGTATTGATAAAATGTAAGAATTTTAAATTAAATTTAGAGCATACATTAAATAAAATTAGGGGGAAATGCCCTTTATAAGGTACAAAAAATTATTCCGATAAGAGTGTTTTCAAAAATGAAACATTGACAATAAGTTTAAAGGGAGTAAAGCCTCTGTTTAGGCTATAAAGAAAATGTAATTTTGCCAAAAGAAGAACTTTTAATTTAAATAAATGTTAATTGTGTGATATTGTTACCATATTATCATGCTTAATTGAATAATTGTAATGTGATGATCAGATGCAGATATCTAAATCAAAGAATATGGGTGGTTGGCGGGTGGATTATTATTTATTTTAACAACAGATTCGAGTGACTCAAAGTGCACCAGATTAATGAATTTATCTTTAAAATGTACAAAATTTTCTCCCGGGGGGGCATGCCCCCGACCCCCCTAGTGTTACAATTTTACCCCTCGCCTCATTTTGAGCCAGGAAAAACCCTGGATAAGAGTAAAGTGAACGCTACTTACGATCTGTACGACTTCTGGTTATGCATGGTTTGGGTAAGTGCTTTATAAATCACGTTAAGATATTTAATAAGCAGCAATTCAGTAGCAAATTAAATTCAGATAGCTTTAAAAATGCAAATTTGTACTCACATATCACAAAGAATGATACTTACATTTATTAATTTAGCATTTATTCAAAGGGACTTACAAATGAGAGCAATAGAAGCAGTGAAACTAACAGTAGGACAACAACGCAAGTGCTATGACCCATTCAGTTTAATCAAACCCAGGCTTTTATTTTTAATATATACAGGGGTTTTTTTAAGTAATTTTTTTATACATATACTTGTCGTCATATCTTTGAAATGGCTAACACTGCAAACACACGAACAGACACGTATTTTAACTGCTTTACATTATGAAAACTGGTATACCCTTAAGAAGCTAAACCTTAATTCCAATAATTCCATCTGTTAATTTCTACTTTGCATTGCAGCACAAAGTTTGCAAGTCAGTCATTCACCAACTAATATGGTCAAGATTCATGTTTGGATTTATTACAGGTTCTTCCACAGATATAGCATCAGCAAACAGCTTTAAAGTGTTCCTTCACACAATAATGAAGTTTCTGTCATGAATTACTGACCCTCATGTCGTTCCAAACCTGTAAGACCATCATCTTTAAAACACAAATGAAGATGTTATGATGAACCCGAGAGGGTTTTGATCCTCCATTGCCACGTTCAAGGCCAAGAAAGTAAAGACACTGTTAAATAACCCATGTGACTCCAGTGGTTACACTTTAATGTTATGAAGCGACAAGAAAACCCCCAAAATATTGTTGAATAAAGTCGTTATTTTGAGGGTTTTTGTGCACAAAAAGTTGCAATGATGCAGGACCAAACTCTCATATTTCATCATAACATCTTCATTTGTGTCCTTAAGATGAAGGTCTTACAGGATTAACGACATGAGGGTCAGTAATTAATGACAAAAACTTCATTTTTGGGTGAACTAGCACTTTAATTCAACAACTCAACATGGCTGAGCTCAGATTGACATGTTTGTTGTGTTGTCAGACCATCAGCGCAGAGAAAGCTAGCAGGGCTGCACAATATTGAAGAAACATGCGATATGCAATAACTCATTAAATAATGCGATATTCGATACGATAATGCTTAAAGTGTGTAAAATAAACTTAAATTATCAATCTATTAAAAATTATAAAACCTACATACGTGTTTCACATTCTTTTTGTGACAATAAACCAACCCTACAGCTTCTGAGAGTGAACAGCAGTGTTTTACTGGCGCATAAGAAGTGTTATTTTAACATCAGTGAGTGATGTTAAAGTGGGGTTTCAGGGTGGCCTACATTAGGTTTAGTTAACAACAGAAACTGAAAAACCAAATGTAAAAATAAAACACATCCTTATTAAAGCTACATAAGTTATTTAGCCAAGAGCAGCGAGTGATTCTCACTTTGTCTTTTGTTTATGATTCGTTATTGCAAGCCGGTTGCGATATGCATATTGCGATATATTGTGAAGTCCTAAAAGCAAGATTGCCAGATGGAGAAGATTGTCGAACGTGTCCTTTAAAGCCCCACTAGGTAGGATTTCCGTTTTGGTCAAACAACGACCCCTGGAGTCGCTGTGGACTACTTGTATTTAACGTTACTGTCGTAAATAGCACTCACGCAGAGCAGTCTCTTCACTCACGGCCTGATCCCCTCCACCCTGTATACCGGTCCCTGTTCAGTTGGGTGAAGTTGTAACGAGTGGAAATAAGGTGTGTCCCCTTTAAGAGCTGCGTGCGCCCTGTTAATAACTGTCGGCAGTCTGTATTGTATGTGCGCCTCACACCCCGTAAGCGAGTTGTTTCTGTTTGATGCTCCTATTTTTGTCTATCAAGTAATGCTGTGGACGAGTAGAACGTGTGATAGACAGTTACACGAGTTCGATTGGGGAATAAACACAACGCGATACAAATCGTCGGGCATCGAACAAGCACAGCTAGCCTCCGAAGATGTTTAGAGGTAACTAGAGGCAAGTTGACTTGTTCATCAACAAGAACGCCAGGTGCTTTTTAGCTCACATCAACGAGTGAAAGCTTGTCCGAGTGATATACAATATACTTACAAGTCCAACAGCATGTGATGATGTGTTGGGGGAAGTGAGGTAGCCTATGCCGTAAAGCAGTCGAATTTTGTAGTTCTTTTTGTGCTCGGGTTACTACCCGAACCATGAAGTTTAAAAGTAGGATTAAAAACGCTACAGACCCCGTTAGGCTATGGCAGACGTGTCATTCAACCTATTGTAAGTCGATGTACCATCACAAGAGACTTGGAAATATATTATGAAGGTTGAAAAGTTACCTAGTGTTACTTTAAAGAGAAAAGCTTCAATTGGAGGATTTATTATCCTGTAATCTGGCAACCACAAGCCAGAAATAAGTGAAGGCTCGTTACCAATGCAAGATGATGCAAATGTCTTCTTTTTTTTACGTTTTCAGGACAAATAATCATCGGCGCAAATATTGTGAGGATTATTTTTAAATCATCGACAAAAGCAAACATCATTATCATGATTATAATACGATTAATCATGCAGCCCTTATACAACTTGAACTGAATTGATCTGAAAACTTATATTTGTCTGAAATTAAACGAACTTTACACTGAACTGATCTGAATAATGCTGTCGAGCCGATTCAAGCTCTCGCTGTTTGCTCTACAAAGAAAACTAAACTTTTTGGAGCTAGATATGGGAAAAAAAATCATATTTATGTTTTTTCTTTCCTTTGAAAGACCATTTCTAAGAATAATCTGTTCCAAAAGGCCTGATCAACAGGACGTGAGGAATAAACTCACGAGCGTCTTCCTTCCTAAAGCTCCGGCTGACTTATTTAACACATTTGGGTTTAAAAAACAGCTTTTTCAGGGGCTAATGGGTAAAAATACAACTCTAAATAACACATCAAGTTGAATAATAATAAATAATATGAAATGAATGATAATTCAAATGAAATGAATGTATAATAAATTAATGCCCAAAACATCCACCCTATTAGTCAAGTCAGTTTTATTTCTATAGCGCTTTACACAGTACAGATTGTTACAGTAATAAACAGGAAAATAACAGAATCAATGATGCAAACTAATAACAATAGTGTCATTATTTCAGATCAATTCAGCTCAAGTTGTGTTCTCTTCCAGTGTCAGTAACACACAAACATGAGTAATAATCATCACTTATCTTAAAGAGACCCATAAATTATCCCAGAATTTACTCACTCTCAAGCATCCTAGGTGTTTAGGACTTTCTTCTTTAAGGCCAGATAAGCAATTTGTTGGTCAATTTTTAATATTTTGACAATAACTTTATTCTAGAGCTGCTGTAAAGCCAAAAACATCTGTTACTTTAATTTCCTAATATATAGTAAAGATGCTTGGAAACTCTTTATTGTTAAAAGCGCTGTATAAATGAATGTGACTTGACTTTTTCAGTCAAACACAATCAGAGTTATCTTAAAAAATATCCTTTATAATGGGAATAAATGGTGCCTGAGATTTTGAACCCGAAAAAAAGTGCATCCCTGCCCCATCATAAAAGTTTATCCCTCCATAATAAAAGTAATCCGTACGGCTGGGACGCATGATGTAGGAGTAGCATTAGCTTAGCTCTTGCGATTCAAACAAACGTAAACCACATTTCTCTTTACAAATCCTCATTTTAAACTTGTAATTTGTGACTGGGGTTTTGTTTTTCTGCACTTTTACGTTCGTCAATAGTCGTGCATCGGGTCAAAGGTCACTCTTCTGCCGGAACTAGTCTTGCAATTGGCCAGAAGTCGGTGATTATCCTTTAATAAAGTTATAAATATGAATATTTATCTTCACTTCATAACCCCTGGAGTCGTATGGATTACTTTTATGATGGATGAACGCACTTTTTTGGGCTTCAAAATCTCAGGCTTTAATCACTCCCATTATAAAACTTGGAAGAGCAGGATATTTTTTGCTATAAGAGAGTGTTCATCTGAAAAAAGAAAGTCATATACGGCTAGGATGGTTTGAGAGTTATTAAATCATGGGGTAATTTTCATGAGACAAAGACTAGCAATAGATAGAGATCACGCCACAGTCACGTGACTGTCAGCATGTATGAGAAACTGACAGAAATATAATCTGTAATGAAAAGTCACTGGGTTACAGTGAAGCCAGCAACAGTGACCTTTCATCAATGCTCTTATGAGGCCAAACTAACCCAACTGATATGGAAATCCCCATCTAGCAGCCTGAGAAACATTACCTGACTGTTAGCAATAAAACGTGTTAGCAATCCAACAGTGAAGCACTTTCATACAAAATATACCGAATCTGTCATTTCAATGTCTGGAAAACACATAAATCATGTTAATGGACCCGACACACACAGATAGTTGTGTGTGTTAATATGAACCTCTCTCACACACTAAAAACATGCGTTTAACCATTTACAACACCACAGCATGACTTGCTAAAAACCCAAATTACCCATTAATTGTCTTCTTTGCCCTTCTAAAGGTCATATTGACGTTTCAAAGTTAATTTCAGAGATCTAGGAGTAATCGCAATATCGCGTGTCTTATTTAGAAAACTTTGAGTATGTTTCGACTAAAGTAAAAACTCATTTTACGAGCAGCTAATATGCTAATGCTAAACGGTTCACATAACTCCGTAAACACCAAACAGCGCCGCGCGCACACAGAAACACACCTAGTGTGATCATAAAGTATATAAGTATAATTCTGGTGTGTTTGAGTGGATTAAAGGAGTGCATTAGTGTGTTTAGTGACATCGCTGACAGAAATCCGTTAGCTGTTAGCCGCTAGCAGCGCGCTCCTCTCACGCGCGCGTCTCTCACCGTCTCCTCCGCGTCGATGTCGATTTTAAACGTCTGCTGCTGGAGGGTTTTCAGCGTGATCTGCATTTTCACGTTCTTCCGTGTCGCCGGTGTGGAAACTGATCGAGGCCTGGATCGCTGGATGTGTGTTTTTCGCCGTGGCTCATCACAACCTGATCGCCGCCATTACGCGCATAAACACTCGACGGCCCGCCCCCCCCTCGCGCCACACTGCGCATGCGCAGCGGTGCATCACTACAAACAGGGCTGCTGGGAAAGTGAGTTTTTGTCGAATTTAAAAATATATATCGTTTTCTAAACGTTATCAGGATCTCATTATGGAGGACCAAACCTGCAGAAATTTAAAATTAATGAATGACTAAATTAATGAATGACTAAATAAATAAATAAATATGATAATAGGGCAATAAATAAAGCAATAAACCATTTGATAAAATAAATATGATTAATTTTTAATCAAATAAATTTTTCCCCCCTAATTTATTATTTTTGCTTTTATTTTTTTTATGTATTTATATTCTTTTTAATTGTATTTATTTATTATTGTATTTATTTTTCAATGTATTTATTTATTTATTTATTATTTATTTACTTTTAGATTTATTTATTCATTTATATATTTATTTATTCACATTTATTTTTTTATTTTCTGCAGGTTTAGTCCTCCATACTCAATCAAGGTGAGTGCATTGAAATAAATCTATTTGATTTGAAATAAATCTTTGGGTTAACCCTAATACAGCTCTACAGTGAATGTTTTGCATGTTTCCAGAGCTTGCATTGCCGCACCTCCTCGCAGCGAGTGCAAACGCAACAGATGCACACACAACATGCCTCAAACACTCACGTCACTGAGTGACTCAACCTGAGACTCAAACTGCCAACACACTCTGGGAATCAGGCAGGAATGCGAATAATCCTGCGCAGTCAATAATCTATAACGGAAATATACACTCCATTAGTTCTCCATAGAGACACTGATTTTTAACAATAGCTTATAAACCTTTAAAGTCGGTCGTATTGTGCGCTACGAGGCTGTTAATCAATGGTGTTTCTGCTTCACATTATTTCAACTCAGTTGTTTAAATAATAGTAATAGTTTAATAATATAAATGAATTATTAAATTAATATTTTGAATAATAATAATAAACTTTAAAAGCATAAGTTTGTCGTGGGAAAACTACATTACCCATGATGCTGTGCTGGAAATTCCACCAATCAGAGAGTCGCTGTGAGTAACTGCACCAAAAGAGCTTGTTAGCTCCGCCCACTAACCGTGAAGCTCCCAACACTCGAAATATTTAAAATAAGCATATTTTGCAATAAACTTAAAATGTAGCTATTGTTTACACACACACACACACACACACACACACACACACACACACACACACACAACACACACACACAACCACTTGCTGTTCGCAATGCATTGTGGGAATTGTAGTTCTTTCCCTTGCTAAAGCTGATAAGTTCACAATCATGTATTTTTTGTCCGATTTCCAAATGCTTTTTTAATTCTAATTAATGTTTGCAATATTATTATTCTCGTTGTAGCTTATTGGTTTGTTTTATTGCTTATAATGCTTTAACAAAGACTTTTTTTTAAATCCCTATGGGAGAAAATGATTGGAAAAAACACTTCCGGAACCTCTCAGAAAAACTATCGGAAAAACGTTTGTTCATAACTTCAAGAGAACCTTTCTAGAATGTTCTGAGAGCGTTCCCGGTTTGCTGGCATGACACATAATTGTAGTTTAGATTAATAATCAACATGCATTGCATAAATGATTGTCAATGTCGTTTGAAATTTCATGAAAGGTTTTGCCCTGAAGGACGTGACCGGTTTACACACTTCATCTCGAGACACAGTTCAAGAATGAGGAAATCTGCCGTCATTTATTCGACATGCTTTATCCTCTCTGTGAAACTGTTCAGCGAGAGCTCGAATCAATGACACATGCGTGTAAAACATCTACTTTTGCGTTTCACAGAAGAAAGAAAAGACATGACGGAGTAAACAAGGATATTGATCATTTGCAGAAAAAATAACTAGGATTTACTAGATAAAATCCTCGTAACAAGATGCACTGATGCATTTTAAATAAATTTTACTGCTACTCTTGTCAACTGACCTGTTATTATCAAGTAAAATCTACTTAAAATCCCTAATTAAGTAATATTTACTTATTACTGAATACATTTATTTAATTTCCAATATAGAGTTGAGTAAAATCTACTTAACTAAGTTAGGTAAATTCAACAAAATTAACCTTTCAACAAAATCTTTGTGTGACACTGATATTACAGTACAGATCGACTCTTATCCAGAACATTGTATAAGCATTCTTGACAGACACACAACAAACATTTAAGATGAACTATCAAAGAAAATTAATTATTTTTCTCATTCAGCAGAATTAATAACTTAAATGCAGAAAGCTAAATGCATTAAAACAGAATCGGCAGTATAAATGCATTTTCTCTGCACTGGTTTGATCGTGAACGTGTTTTCATTTACAGCACTGAAGTGAAGGCTGGGTTATTCCTGAGAAACGTGTGTTTCTCATCATCACTCTCTTCTGTGTGTGTGTGTGTGTGTGTGTGTGTGTGTGTGTGTGTGTGTGTGTGTGTGTGGTGTGTGTGTGTGTGTGTGTGTGTGTGTGTGTGTGTGTGTGTGTGTGTGTGTGTGTGTGTGTGTGTGTTGTGTGTGTGTGTGTGTGTGTGTGTGTGTGTTGTGTGTGTGTGTGTGTGTGTGTGTGTGTCGAGGCTCTCCAGGGTCTCCTTCTTCCCGAAACACTCTCTGATGTTCTGATCCGATGATCCCTCATGTCTAGCAGATATATTTTTAAAAGATGATGTTATAGTTGTGAAATAAAAGCAACTTCTGTGGGTTTCAGATGTCTTTATCATCATCATCTGCTCACACCGCTATAATACAGTATATGCATTTCAAATATTTTATACGCAGGTCTAATGTAGCGAACACCGCCAGTCATGTGACACAAATTAAATGTTCTTGCCTTTAGAAATCTGGTTGGATTATTTACTAAATTATGAGGTGCATCATTAAATTTGCTCATTTAATATTTATTTTTTTAAGGTTCTCTCAAAGTTATGAACAAATGTTCTTCCAGTAACGATCGTTCAAAGTTATCTGGTCTTTAATAATGTTATGAAAACGTTAGTACCAAAACATTATTTATAGATCGTTCATTTTTTCTGAAATGTTTCAGTTGGACGTCTAACGTAAAACTGCTGTTTTAGAATGTTGCATTCATAATGTTTGAAGAATGATAAAAGTTCCATTTAAATAACTTTTTCAAACATTTAAAATTCTTGAACATTCAGAGAACAACGTTTTTATAACATATACATATTTTTGTAAAGATGTTTTGAATAAGAGCGTCTTTCAAAGGCATTTATAAAATGTAAGTACATTTTCCTTTCATTTTGTTTAAATAAAATGTTCAAAAAACATATTTTAATGGGTTTGTCTTCAAAAATTCATGAATTGGAATCATATTTTATAGGATTATATGAATATGATGAATTGGAATCATATACGATCATATAATAATATTTTTTGTTTTATTAAAAAACAACAACAAAAATGGCTTTCTGCATGTTTGATTTGATGAACAAAATTATTAAAATAATAATTGTAATAAAATAATTTTATAAAACTTTACAAGAAGGTCTCATTTGAACAATATCCACTAAAATCTTCTATTGATGGCTTGAAGATCAAACTTTCATCATCTGATGCTCGTCATGATTCTGCAGTGTGTGTCCTGAAACACTGATCCCAGCTCAGTTCTGCTGCCCAGTCTCATGTGGACTGCGCTGGTCTCTGTGGGATTCTTTCGGGTTTTCCTCATAACACTGATCGCAAAAATTGCGAAAAGTATTTCAACACTGTTTTCAACGCATGACACTGTCCTTGAACACGAGCGTTTTTTTCTCTCGCATTATAATAACATTATAATAACACTGACACTCCTCAGGGGTCTCCAAGATGAATGTCAAATGTAAGAAATGTTTCCTTAAAGGGATACTCCACCCAAAAATGAATATTCTGTCATCATTTACTCACCCTCAAGTTGTTGCAAACCTGTATGAGTTTCTTCTGCTGAACACAAAGGAAGATATTCTGAAGAACGATTGGAACTTTGGCACTATTGACCTCCCGTATTTTTTTTCTACTATGGAAGTCAATGGTGCCAAACAACTGTTTGGTTCCAATCGTTCTTCAGGATATCTTGCTTTGTGTTCAGCAGAAGAAAGAAACTCATACAGGTTTGCAACAACTTGAGGGTGAGTAAATGATGACAGAATATTAATTTTTGGGTGGAGTATCCCTTTAAAGGTACAATATGCAGGATTTTTGCAGTAAAATATCCAAAAACCACTAGGCCAATGTTATATATTTTGTTTAGTTGATTACTTACAATATCCCAAATGTTTCCAACTATTAATAAATCGAGAGAAAATTGCGATTTTAACCAAGGAAACGGGGCGTAGCCTCGGTTTCCACCATTGTTTCCGCTCGTACAGCAATAGTAACCATGGCGTAACTGGGTTATGCCCGTTATGCCTAGCAGGACGCTCACGCTGTTGTTGTTTTGTTCAAACATTATTGACCATGGCAAGCAGACTTTGAGACAGAAAGAGACTAAAATAAAGATCAACATGTTTCGAGATGCGAGAGCTCCACGTCCGCGACTAACTTCCACTCGACAGAGACGCGAGTGTTCATGTGCTTTATTAGACAGGTGAGCAAATGTACATAAAACTAATCAATGTTATTTAGTTCAACATGATGAAATGTTAGAATATGATCTGTATGTTATTCTAATGTTGATCTAGCTTACTTAGTCTCATACAGCCAACAAACAACCCAACTAACAACATTCAACACACACAACTGCGTTTAGTGTGATAGTGTAACGGTTAGAGTTACACAAATCCTACAGTAATACTAATACAAAGAGTAATACAAATCCTACATATTGTACCTTTAAATCATTGAGTTTTGAGTAAATGTTACTCTGTTCTGAGAGACATCTAATTAAACTGTGGAGAAATGCGTCTGAAATCTTTTAAATGTATGAGCCTCAGTTCTCACACATGCAAATATAATCTATTCCTGTTGGTTTGTTTCTGATTAAAAAATAAATCAAGTAAAAAGCGAGTTTGACATTGTTCTCTCAATGTTATGAACAAGCGTTCTTCCAGTAACGTTAATAGAACGTTCGTTAAAAGTTAAAAATGTGCTCAAAACGTTCAAACATAAACATTATTTATACATCTTTCATGGAACGTTTAACGTTTTTTAAACGTTAAAGAGAAAATTCAAAAGTACCGTTCCCATAATGTTTGACGAAAAATCAAGAAAAAGAGTTTTAAAACATTCAAATAACTGGATGTAATGTAAATATAAATACATTTTTCTTTCATTTTGTTTAATCAAAACGTTAAAAAAACACATTTTCATGTTTTTTTACTTCATGAATTGGAATCATAAATGTTTTTTGTTTTTCTTATCGCATAACAACAAAACGGCTGTCTGCATGTTTGATTTGATGAACAAAATTATTTCAAATAATAATTGTAATAAAATAATTTGGTAAAACTTTACAAGGTGGTTTCATTTGTTACATTATTAAGTAAACATATAAATGTTCATGTTAGTTCACAGTGCTTATGTAAAACAATAACTAAATAAACGTGAATATGGAAACTCATTTCTTATAATCTTGATATATTTGACCACAAATAAACATTTTGATTCAGACGGTGCGTTTAGGTTATCTGATAACTTTATTACCAAGTTAAAAAAAGACAATGAATTACAATATTTACAGAATATAGAGAAATCAAAGGAATAAAACTGTAAACAACCAGTCTAGTCGACATCACAACCCACCATCAGAAATCATCAGGAGTTTGACAGGAGAAAGGCCGAACGCAGGAGGTCGAAGGTCAACTATGGCGAGAGCGTTAAAGGGAAAGCAGAAAACTAAAGCATATATATATATACAGATATCCAGTGTGTCACAATAGTCTTAAAAGCTTATCTGATGGTCTTCTACACGGTGTCTTTTAGAAAGGCTGGGCTACTCCTTATCAAGGGCTTTTTAAGGGTACAAAAGTTTTTTTTTTTTCTTAACCAGAACATTTACAACAGCTTTGAACAGTGGAGAGCTAAAAACGGAAAGAGACGGCATCTATTGATTTGTATTTTTTCTTCTCTTTCTCTCTCTTTTTTTTTTTTGTTAAGTTAAATATCAGAACAACACTTAAAGGAACAGACCCCGTTCAGTTTCAACACTTAGCTTGGAGTTTATACACGGCTGCAAAACGGCATGCAGATTACCCAGAAGGCCACTGGGTCACGCCCTCGGCAATGTCCAGTCATTGCTCGGGAAAGACAATCATATCTTGCTTTGGGACTTTTTTGGGGATTTTGGGACTTTGGGAAGCGACACTTTTGGTAGCGAGGATTTGTTTTCTGTGGTGGTGTGTTTAGATGATGGATGCGCTCGTGGATCCGGAGAAGCGTTTAACGTGTAAGGCTTTGGGGTTTTCGAGCAGCAACTTCCATCACGTACAATCTCAGCCTCACGGGGAAAAGCTTCCGGAGAAATTCCTCTTTTAAAGGAACAATCCGAGCTCGAGAACCGGGTTTACGGAGCAGTAAAACACTGTTTTGAACCCAGAATATCCCTTTAAACATCCGTACGGGAGGAGAATCTTCCTGAGATCTGCAGGAACACGTGATTTTTATGATCCATTTAAATCGGTTTTGAAGTGGAAGTGAGCCGGGAAGAGGTCGAAGAAATCCTCAAAAAAAGTAGCAATTTGCTACGTTTTTTTTTTTTTTTTTTTTTGGGCCACGGGGCAAGTGTTGATACTCTAAAATCAAGTCTAAAATAATCGAGATTATCTAGATAAACCACTATTCCTCAAGGAATTCAGCTACGGGAAGATTAACACAAGGCTAAAATGTAAAAAAAACAGAAACCGAGCGTCGGCGTTCCGACCGAATCCGAAACCCTTCCCGCGTGTTTGTCGTCTGTGACGCGCGACACACCGTCTTCAAGACTATCAGTGTGTGTGTGTGTGTGTGTGTGTGCGTTCACCGCGGCGGAAGACATTCGATTCTTATCGTACGCTGTTATCTTTCATAAACGAGTGGGAAAGTGCATTGAAAGGAACATGAGAAGGGCTTTGAACGGGGAAAATCTCGGGATTTACGGACTGACTCGGGATTCGATCGGAATATCGACTTCGCGGTTTCATTCACTATTGGTTACCAATATATCAACATCTGTCCTGAGGGACCAAGTCACACTTTGAAAAATTCAGTGTAAGATTCAGCAACTGAACAAACATCTACCGATACTCCAAATCTAGCTTTTTTTTAACCAAAAACAAGCAGCCAAAACAAATGATAAACAGACAAACAAACAAACAAACAAACAAACGTACGACATTCTTTACGCGTCTAAAGCCGAACGACGTGTTTCACTACAGCTTTCCTTTTAATCCTCAGGGTCGTTGTTTTTGGTGTCCAGCGTCTTTTCTTCTTCCTGGTTCTGAATCGGGCTCTCGGATTGGTCAGATTGATCCGCCCCTGCAGCGTCCACAGTGTCAGTGGATTGGTCGATCCCCCTGTCAATCACAGCCGCTGGACCAATCAGAGGCAGAGCTGATGAGGGAACAGGACTGGCGTCTCTCTTGCTGTCGTTAACAGTCCTGAAAACATCAGATGTGTGTTCAGATTCACTGGATGATTCATTTTATGAGGATTAAAGGGATAATTCACCCGAAAACTAAAATCCTGTCATTAATTAAGACTTTCGTTCATCTTCGAAACACAAACCAGAGATTTCTGTTCCTTCACGTAAATGGGTTGGGTATCGCTCGAATTTGATCATTTTCAATTCCATTAAGATTAAAAAAATAAACCTTAGATATCATTTACATTTAGTCTTATTACAAAACATTTAATTGTAGCTGAATATCATGAACACAAATCAACAGTTAAAGAACACTTACACAAGAAACGTTTGCCTGTGGTTTAAAAATATCATAGAGAAACAACTAGCCGAAGTTAATAATATTGCACATTATATAAACTCTAAATAAATAAATAAAGCATTTCAAGCATTATTAAAGACAAGTAAACACTCAGTAATTAAAAAAGAACAACTGTAAAAATTAGAAATAGCAGCAAATAGATTCCACTGAAGAAAGATACGATTGAAATAAACAATGTTTTAATATTATCAGGTTCAGAAACTGTAATAAATGTAGAATAACACTGCAGTTTATAAATAAAATATACATTACAGATATATAATTTTCTCTTCTGTCTTCTGTTGTTGATTAGTGTTAATATAGAGCAGGAATATTAGGCTACTGTCACTTTAAGAGCTGCACGGATCTAATATACTGATAATTGTATAAAATGAAATTTTATAACAAGTATCTGATTCCAAAATTGGAATTGATTTTTGATTCCCAACCCTACACCCAAGACTGTAAAATAAATCCATATGCACTTAAATTTGGTCAAAAAGAAGTTCTCGCATCTGAAACAACCTTCTGTTTATGATTCATACGCGAATCAAAGCCTAAATTCAATGTTCATCATATAAAGAGACTGTGTCTCTTCAGAAAGCTTGGGTTAAACCGCTTCAGTCATGTGATTTATTTTACCGTCTCTTTATAAATGTTGTAAAGCGAGTTTCAACAGCAATAAACAAAAGGATTATGATTATATTTTAATGTTGAGACTCACATGCCGTGTCGAAGGACGTGTCGTTCCCATTCGACGCTCAGTGTGAACGTGCGTCCGCAGAACTCACACGGATAACGCTTCACCGGAGACTCCGGAGCGCCTGAAACACAACAACACAACACAACTTTACACAACACAACGTTAACACAACACAACACAACTTTACACAACACAACACAACTTTACACAACACAACACAACTTTACACAACACAACTTTACACAACACAACACAACTTTACACAACACAACACAACTTTACACAACACAACACAACTTTACACAAACACAACTTTACACAACACAACACAACTTTACACAACACAACACAACTTTACACAACACAACACAACTTTACACAACACAACACAACTTTACACAACACAACACAACGTTAACACAACACAACACAACTTTACACAACACAACACAACGTTAAACACACACAACACAACTTTACACAACACAACACAACTTTACACAACACAACACAACTTTACACAACACAACACAACGTTAACACAACACAACACAACTTTACACAACACAACACAACGTTAACACAAACACAACACAACTTTACACAACACAACACAACGTTAACACAACACAACACAACTTTACACAACACAACACAACTTTACACAACACAACACAACTTTACACAACACAACACAACGTTAACACAACACAACACAACTTTACACAACACAACACAACACAACTTTACACAATCTAACACAATATTCACTGAGCAATGGGCAAAAAGCTTCTTAAACTTTCAACATGTCATCAGGATCTTTAACAACCACTGTAGTGACACATATATATCTACACACACTACCGTTCAAAAGTGTGGGGTCGGTAAGATTTTAACGTTTTTAAAAGAAGTCTTCAGTGTCACATGATCCTTCAGAAATCACTATAATATGATGATTTGATGCTCAAGAAACATTTATGATTGTTATCACAGTTTTGCTGCTTCAGATTTTTGTGCAAACCGTGATTCATTTTTTTCAGGATTCTTTGAAAGTTCAAGAGAAAAGCATTTCATTAAAAAAGATTCATCATAAATGCATCATAAAGGAATTATGCTTAGGGCACCAAAATGGCTAGCAGCGGTACTGTGTATATATATATATATATATGTATTTCATTCAATAGATATTTCTTCTTAACCCAGGGTTCATACAGACGCTGTAAAATTAAATTCTAGGACTTTAAGCACGCGATTGTGCGATCGCATAATTCAATGCATAATCAGCCAAAGTCTGCATATTTATGCGAGGGCATTTTTTCAAATACGCCGCACTTTCGCCGCATAAATTGCTGAATTCCGCGCAAAATATGCAGGTTTTGCATGATTTCATAATCCCTGCATTTTCGTTGCTAAAAAGTCACATATATCTCAGCAGAAAGTTGAGAAATGTTGCGTTTGCTTCACACAAGAGTTGCCATGGGAACGTTATGAAGTGACGTAATTACGCGATGTGAACATCATCAATGTTGTCAAATAATTTTATGTTTTTATATTTGATTTCTTCATTTTTCCAGAAGTTGTAGCATATTCCTTTTGTAAAGCTCCAGAACTTGTTTGACTCATCAATGTTTTGTAAGTTTGATGTGTTTATTAAGATCTGAAATATTCCAGCACTTTCTGTGATGTAGTGTGCTTGATTATCATAGGAAGTAATAAGAAATGACTCTTTACAGTAAGGTAGTAGCCTAGTGAGAACAGGGAACAGGGGAATCACTTTCTCTCTTTCATCAAACCGCAGTTTTTGCAAGTTCGCGCAATTTCATCGCATAAATATCCACATATTCCATCGCATGTTTAAAGAAAACTTGCCGCATAATCAAGGATTTTTGCCCTCAACAATCACAAAAACACTATATTGTTGACCTCCTGTTGATTATCTTCCCTCAGAACGA
Source organism: Chrosomus eos (assembly GCA_036326025.1). Classification (NCBI taxonomy): domain Eukaryota; kingdom Metazoa; phylum Chordata; class Actinopteri; order Cypriniformes; family Leuciscidae; genus Chrosomus; species Chrosomus eos. Next base: position 836,647 of record CM070834.1, read on the forward strand.
GTGAATCTGCTGTTACCTGTGTCCTCCGGCTCGTCCAGAAGCTTCTCCTCCTCTTCCTCATCCATCTCCTCCTCCTCATCCTCCTCTTCTTCTCTCTCCTCTTCCTCGCTGCTGTTCGTGTCCTTCATCTTGTCCTTCATCAGCTCCAGCTGGTCCAGGTTCACCCGCCCCACCAGCTCAAAGTTACGGATCACCTGCCGATCAAGTGGAATATGGTGTCAAACATGTGTGAATAAAGCTGCGTTTACATCCCATGTGTTCAAGAATGTGTTTATTTTTATTTTTATGTGATATCCAAAAATTTGCATGAAAATATCTCAATGGAAACAGCCGAATTCACAATCTTCTTAATCCCTATCACGAGTGGACAAGCCTCCTACTGCTGATTGGCTCACTCTCTCTTTCTCCCTATCACGAGTGGACACGCCTCCTACTGCTGATTGGCTCACTCTCTCTTTCTCCCTATCACGAGTGGACACGCCTCCTACTGCTGATTGGCTCACTCTCTCTTTCTCCCCATCACGAGTGGACACGCCTCCTACTGCTGATTGGCTCACTCTCTCTTTCTCCCCATCACGAGTGGACACGCCTCCTACTGCTGATTGGCTCACTCTCTCTTTCTCCCCATCACGAGTGGACACGCCCCCTACTGCTGATTGGCTCACTCTCTCTTTCTCCCCATCACGAGTGGACACGCCTCCTACTGCTGATTGGCTCACTCTCTCTTTCTCCCCATCACGAGTGGACACGCCCCCTACTGCTGATTGGCCACCTCTCTCCTCCTCCCCCATTACGACGTGGACACGCCCCTACTGCTGATTGGCTCACTCTCTCTCTCTCTCTCCCCATCACGAGTGGACACGCCCCTACTGCTGATTGGCTCACTATCTAATCTCTATCATCGAGTGGACACGCCTTCCTACTGCTGATTGGCTCACTCTCTAACTCTCCATCATGAGTGGGACACGCCCCCTACTGCTGATTGGCTCACTCTCTAATCCCCATCACGAGTGGACACGCCCCTACTGCTGATTGGCTCACTTCTAATCTCCATCACGAGTGGACACGCCCCTACTGCTGATTGGCTCACTCTCTAATCTCCATCACGAGGGACACGCCCCCTACTGCTGATTGGCTCACTCTCTCTCCTCCCCATCACGAGTGGACATGCCCCTACTGCTGATTGGCTCACTATCTAATCTCCATCACGAGTGGACACGCCCCTACTGCTGATTGGCTCACTATCTAATCTCCATCACGAGTGGACACGCCCCCTACTGCTGATTGGCTCACTCTTTCTCCTCCCCATCACGAGTGGACACGCCCCTACTGCTGATTGGCTCACTATCTAATCTCCATCACGAGTGGACACGCCCCTACTGCTGATTGGCTCACTATCTAATCTCCATCACGAGTGGACACGCCCCCTACTGCTGATTGGCTCACTCTCTAATCTCATCACGAGTGGATACGCCCCTACTGCTGATTGGCTCACTATCTAATCTCCATCACGAGTGGACACGCCCCTACTGCTGATTGGCTCACTATCTAATCTCCATCACGAGTGGACACGCCCCCTACTGCTGATTGGCTCACTCTCTAATCTCCATCACGAGTGGACACGCCCCCTACTGCTGATTGGCTCACTCTCTCTCCTCCCCCATCACGAGTGGACACGCCTCTACTGCTGATTGGCTCACTATCTAATCTCCATCACGAGTGGACACGCCCCTACTGCTGATTGGCTACAATCAGTGTTGTGCTGCTCGGTCCAATCCACTTTCAACAATATTTCTCAAAAATCGCTTGCTGCACCTTTAAACGTAACTTTAGTTGTAAAATAAACAATATATAGCACAGTAATGTTATCAACAGCAGTGTGTGCCTCTCTGTTCCTGCACACAAACATCATCTCACTGAAAGCTCATTTTCTGTGATATCAACCTCAAATTTGGAACACATCTTGTTTAGATTTATGGCTTTGATTTTCAAGCAGTTTTAGAGTTCAACATGTTTCATAAAATATAAATTTGATATAAAATATATAATTTTCATAAACTTAAACCTAATAACTTTTTTTTTTGTTTTTACTTTTTAAAATCTTTTTACTTCAACAATAATCTTCCAGGAGTCTTCTTTGTCTGTGCTCCCAAACTTCAAAACTGTTTAGTTTTTTCACACGGCATTTCCGTCCACTATGGAGCTGTGTGTCACTGTGATGGAGGTGATGGAGGCCAGGTGTTCACGCACCTTGTGCTCCTCCCGCAGGTGCACCTCCAGCTCGTGCAGGAGCTTGCTGTCGTAGTAGCAGAGCTGGCACTGGTACGGCTTCAGCTCCTCGTGCTTCTGGATGTGCATCTGCAGGTTCTGCTCGCTGGAGCAGGTGAAGGTGCATTTATGACAGCGGAAGACCAGGCCCTCCAGGTGCCGGGACAGCTTCGAGCGCGAGACCTCCAGCGGCGCCACACGCTCCTCTGAGAACACACACACACACATTCATTCATTTACACGACAACAGTGTTTGGTGCTCGAGAACACAAACTTCAAAATAGGTTCCAAAGTGCAAGTTTAATTTTTTTTTTGAAAAAACTAAATCATCTCAGTGTAAACGACGAGTGGCAGAAACACTGAGCGACGGCATTTGTTTTCAGTGTGAATGCCGAAAAAACGCACAAACCGCATCTAAACCCGGAAAGAGCTTTGAATTTGACTATATAAATGACAATAAATCTGAGGTATATTTCCACAGACAGCTAAAGCTACAGAACAGAGAAGCAAATGAATCGCTGCGATTCACAGAAACTGGATCCAGGCAGAGAACGCTGGATTTGCAGTTATTATTGTGTGTCTATATGCTGAATTATGGGGTAAAATCAAACACTATATATTGTATTGTTATATACTGTATTGACATCAATTAAATATTTACCATAGTGTATTCTGCATAATTGGATGTTTTTAAAAAAAAACTGACAGTAAACGACACAAGTTTTAGGGCTGGACGATATGATGATCAGTGATGGAAATAACGGCGTTATAAATAAACGGCGTTACTAACGGCGTTATTTTTTTCAGTAACGAGTAATCAAACTAATTACTGTTTCCTCCGTTACAACGCCGTTACCGTTACTGACAATAAAATATGCCGCTACTATAATTGAGCTTACTGAAGCGGTTTTCATCCGAGTAGGGTCTCTCTCCGCCATTGGACCTGCAAAGTTTTTTTCTCTGGTGGTGTGTGTGTGTTTATGAGGCGCCGGACTGGACTAAAGCGAGGCGAACGCCGCGGGCGCGCTTGATAGTGCGCGAGAGAGACCGGGTGTGTCTGAGCTTAATTGTTTATAAATAAAGTAGGCTACACATTTCAGCATTAGAATAATCTCTGTAGCATATTGGTCATCTGCAACGTTTTAATTTGTTTGCATGGTTATAAAATAAAACATAAGAATAACCTGCAGGGAACGCTCCCAGAAAACATCTTTGTTTGACCGGTTGTGAACACGTGCGGCAGACACCACTAGAATTTGGCTTATAAATAACCTCTGATGATGACGTTCTCTGTAGGTTATAACAATAAAACCCAAAAATATATATATTTTAGTATTATTATTTATGTTGGTACATTGTTCAGTATTATATTGAGAGCACTTTTTGTTAAACTCTTTACTTTTAAGAAATATTTACTTTAAAGGGGTCATATAATGCCATTTTTGTACAAGTTAATATGAATCTTTAGGGTCTAAATGAAAAGTTTGTAATATACTTTTATTAAAAATTCTCATTAGTTTTTTAAGAAAACACTCATTTTACCTGCTCAAAAACATCTCTGTGTTCAGCACTCCGTTTAAGTGCATATGCCTTTAAATGATAATGAGCTTCGCTGACTCCGCCCCTCTGTTCTGTGGGCGCTGTAACACAACGCACGTGGAGTGTTGACTTGACAACAGTTGAGGGTTTATTATGGCAGCGGGATTCTCTCTGAGGACGCATCTGTGCAACCGTATCAGTTTGAAACGGAGTCGGACCCGAAACAAGATGACGGCCCCGAAGAAGTTCGACAATAAGGCTCGAACAGGACGTTTCTGAATGGTTGGTTAACAATGTCACTTTGATCTATTTTTGTATGTACTGGCAGGGTAACGTTAGAGTTGTGATATACAAACGCTATGTGTTTAACGTTACTAATGTAAGTTATAGGTTAGTTCGTTGACAGATTTATGTTGAAAAACTTTTCTTTTTTTTTTGTAAATGTAGGCTTGTCAGTGATGCGTGACATTATCTCAGTGTTAGGTACAACTCGTGACTGAAACTGACATGAGGTCATGTCAGTAATGATTCTGGCAGTAGTTGAAGGATAACTAAGAATTTGCTGTATGTTTATGTTTAGTGCAGTACGAAAATGTTTTATGTTATAAGAAAACTTTTAAGTACATCTATAGTTTTGTAACTGCATTGATATTCCTGTTAATATTCCTGTTACGTTAACTGTAACACTGCGTAACTTACACAGTTTTTAATAACACAACACCAACGCGTTTTTCATTATAAACGTGGGATTATGAATTATATTGAGAACGTCGTAACGTTACATAGAAGACATGCCGTAATAATGCACCCTGAGTGTAAACATTAGCCACATTCGTGAAGCGTGCAAGGGATTTGCAAAGATTCATATAAAGGTTAGCTAATAAATAAAACGTTACACTCACTTCTTCTGGAGGTCCAGCAGGAACACGAATAGTTGGTACCGATTCCTTTTTCAGTAGCAGCTTCTTAGCAAAACCTGATTTATACTGACCCACGTTTAAAAAGCAGTCTGGTGAGAAATGATTTGCGCAAACATGAGCGCATTCACGTTGCTCGTCGGGAATGTTCCCTTCATAAATAAAACTCAGCCACTGTGTCTTCAGCGGTTCGGATTTAGGAACATTAAAATGACTGCTGTGTTCGTTATTACACCCAAGAACAGAACACCACAATCGCTTAGGCGCCATTCTGCTCCAGTGTATCAACAATGACGAACTATGATTGACAGCTCACTCACGAGCGAGGGCGGGTCTGTGTTGAAACGCTGCTGTCAATCAACATCGTGGGAGGGGCGTGCGATCTTGTGACGTCACAGGATCGAACGGCTCGATTTGAGGCAGGGGAAAACATATAAGGAGATTAAAACAAAACCACTGGATGGATTTTTATCATTATATGATGGTTGTGTACAGGCACTGCCAACACACATTTCAGTACAATCAGCTTGTAAAAGTGCATGTACCATTATATGACCCCTTTAAGAAAAATACTTCAATAGGCTATAGCCTACAGCAGGTGTGCCCAACCCTGCTCCTGGCGATCGACTGTCCTGCACAGTTTATCTCTAACCCTGATCAAACACACCTGCCTTTAATTTTCAAGTACTCCTGAAGACCTTAATTGGTTGTTAAGACCTTAATTGAAGACCTTCAGGTGTGTTTGATTAGGGTTGGAGATGAACTGTGCAGGACAGTCGATCGCCAGGAGCAGGGTTGGGCACACCTGGCCTACAGTATGTCCTCCAGTTGTAAAGGTGTGTGAGTTTTATGTGTATGTATATTTTTTATTACTATTTATTTATTTTTGGTAAATTTCTTAAGAATCCTTAGTTAATCCTTTGTTGGCCAGTTGTGATGTGCAATAATATTAAAAGTTCTAAACCATCTATTATGTTTTGTTGTTCCACTATAGTAATGATACTATTTTAATATTTAAGTTAATAGGTGTTTCTCACAATGTCCCACAGCAACATTAAAATAGTGTAAATTAGTGTATAATGTTTTATAATAATATTTTTTTTTTTCCTATTTAGTGTCCATTTCATTCATTTAACATATTTAATATTGGGGGTATCCAAGTTATTTCACATATTTAAAAAAAAAAATGTTTTATAAAGGAACGCAGTAGTTACTTTCCCAGGTAATTAGTTACTTTTGTAATAATGTAACTCAGTTACTAACTCAGTTACTTTTTGTCAGAAGTAACTAGTAACTATAACTAATTACTTTTTTAAAGTAACTTGCCCAACACTGATGATGATATATATATAACACTGATATAAGTGATCACATGAATTTAGACTTATATTGTATTTATATAAAGCATTCACAGGCAAATTTCGGCATCAAAATCAGGCTCATATAAATGTGAGGAAACATGATTCTGCTGCATGTGGATATCCATGATCACTGGATCTGTGGTCAATTGTAAAGAACACTATATCCAGTCCAAGCTTTAGTTTAAACTGATAATCGTTCGTTTTACTCGTGTTTTCACAGTTTCCCGCATTAAATCCAGTCACTCTTCTGACACTCAGTCTGTGTTCTGCCGGGAAAGTGTCAATGCATAACCTCTATAATACCAATTATATTTAATAATATCAAATCAATGGTGTCTGTAATTGTATGATACAATTTGTTTATGTGGATAAAATAAAAATAAAGTAAGGAAAAAATAAATGAATTAAAGCTGCAAGCAGCGATGGGCGGGCCCTCGCACATGTAGCGCGTCGGGGAGTGATGCGGCCGCATATTCTGTTGCATATTCTGGAGCTCTGCCAGTGCGGCTGTGAATTTGCTACGCTTTTCAGACACTGCATGAAGGTGTTATACGTCACTTCCTGTTGCCAGCAGGTGGCGCTATGACTGTGGGTGAATGTGGGCATGTACATGAGTTCAGGGCGGAACTCTTATCCTACATGTAAAGTTTGGTGCAGCTGTGAGCATGTACACTGAAGTTACAACCACTTCCTGTGTCATGGCGATGAGTTGATCTTTGATGCCATGCCACGGACACACCGATTGACGAAAACTCGCAGATAGCACAACTTTTCATCGTCAATGCCTTTAGAAGGCACAGCAGAAATTTCAAGTCGATCGGACTAAATCCCTAGAAGGAGTTCGTTAAAGTACGGAGTGTGTAAATCAGCCAAAATTTGTTGAAAAATTCAAAATGGCCAACTTCCTGTTGGGTTTAGGGCATCGCTCCAAGAGGCTTTTTTGTGCGTCTGGACATGGTTGATGTGCCTCAGAAATTTCGTACATGTAGGTCAAACATGCGGCGGGGGCTGCTTCGTTAAAGGTCACTTCCTGTTACCAGCAGGTGGCGCTATGACTGGGGGTGAATGTCGGCATGTACATGTGTTCAGGGCGGGACTCTTGTCAAGCGTGCAAAATTTGGTGCAGATCTGAGCATATACAGCAAAGTTACTCCAACTTCCTGTTCCATGGCGAATCATCAATGCCACGGACACGCCCATTGACGAAAACGCGCAGATAGCACAACTTTTCATCGTCAATGCCTTTAGAAGGCACAGCAGAAATTTGAAGTCGATCCAACTAAATCCCTAGGAGGAGTTCGTCAAAGTACGGAGTGTGTAAATCGTCCCAAAATGGCCGCCAAATTCAAAATGGCGGACTTCCTGTCGAGTTTAGGGTATGGGTTTATGAGGCTTTTTTGTGCGTCTTGATATGATACACGTCCCCACCACATTTCGTGCATGTAGGTCGAACATGGACGAGGGGCTAATTTTTTCTAATTTTCTAGGTGGCGCTAGCGAGCCATTTTGCCACGTCCATCCGCGAAACCCACAAAATACAAAATTTTTCACCAGTCCTGACATGTGTGCAAAATTTGGTGACTTTTCGAGCATGTTGCGGCCTCGAAAATGGGGCTTACTTTGCAGAAAAAAATAAAAAAAAGAAAAAAAAAAAGAAAAAAAAATAATAATCCTAACAGTTTCAAGAGGGACCTCGCACCTTAGTGCTCGGGCCCTAATGATCACTGAGATATTGAGTTAAATGGCCCACTGAACACAGAGAGCCAAAAGAAAACCAATATTGAAATAAATATCTGAAACGCTAATGATGAAAGGTTATGAGGAGCGTCACCTCTGTGCAGGACGATGTGGTCGATCATGCTGGTCTTGTGTTTGCTGTGGTAAAGACAGAACGGGCATCGCAGATCTTTGAGAAGCTCCTCAGATCCACTGCTGTGACCGCCTTCCACATGCAGCGTGAACGTGGACCTGACACACACACACACACACACACACACACACACACACCACACACACCACACACACAACACACGCACACACACGCACACACACCACACGACACACACAACCACGCACACACACACGCACACACACGCACACACAACCACACACCACACACACACACACACACACAGCACACACAACGCACACACACACAACACACACACACAGCACACACACACACACACACACACACACACACACAACACACACACACACACACACACCACACACACACGCACACACACACACGCACACACACACACCACACACACACAACACACACACACACACAAACACACACGCACGCGCACACACAAACACACGCACACACACACACAAACACACACACACACACACACACACACGCACACACACGCACACACAATTCAAATTAATCTAATAATACAAACGAATTAAAAAGAGTTGATGAAAAGTTAATAGTTAAATAATTTTAAGAATTTTAAAATAAAATCAAAAAAGGTATTTTATTGTGTAATTGTAACGTAAAATTAATTTTTTTTTTAAATCAAAGAGTTGAAGAAATAAGAGATAAGGAAATCATGAAAACGTCTCGGGTTACTGTTGAACAAGATGCTGCGTCGATACTCCACACTTTGGGGAATGCCTTCAGCATGATGCGTCTTAATTCTGTAGTGGAACTACTCCAATCTTGATTATGTCTTTCGTCACTCGTGACGTTGCATGTGACGGCGATCCGGAAGCTATAAAAGGACACCGGAACATAGCCGCGTCAGCTTTTGAAGGGTCGAAGCAACTCATTCTCAGGAGTGTGGAAAGTGTGGCCGAGGGACGGAGCGTCTCGTTCCCTACTCAGGTAACGAGGGTTACAACAGTAACCCAAGACGTTCCCTTTCGAAAGGGAACTCCCGCTGCGTTGATACTTGACACTTTGGGGAACGAATACCCACGCCGCCACACTGAGAGACCCCGGCCTGGTGTGAAGTAATCTGGCACACTCAAGACGTGAGAACTTGTGAACCTGGTGTAGGGGGCAGATCCAGACTGTTTATGAATCCAGACTGTTTATTAGGTGTGTGAGGAGGCCCAGCCGGCGGCATCACTCAACTCTTGAAGAGAAACCCCTGCTAGCAAGGCTCTAGAGGATGCCACTCCTCTAGTTGAGTGGGCATTTATCAGGAGAGGTGAAGGCAGATTGCGCACCTCGTAAGCTGAAGAAATAGCCTCTACTATCTACTTGCTAATAGTCTGTTTGGAGACCGGGGAGCCCTTCTTGGATAACCCAAAACACACAAACAGCTGGTCCGACTTCCTCCAGCCCGAGGTCCTATGTACATAGGCCTCAAGAACTCGGACCGGGCATGAATTGTGAATTGGTCCCCCTCAAGGGCCAATCCAGCAGCTTCTTGGGCTTCAGCCAAGGCTGAAATATCACAACCTCGGACTGAGGGAGGACCCTCCTGATCCGGATTTACAACGGAAGGCCTGCCAGGAGAGCCCAGATGTTTGGAAGCCATATTCGGACCAGTCAGTGCGGGGCTACAAGGAGTAAGCTGATCCCGTACTGTCGAACCCTTTTGCACTCTAGAACCCCCGGGGGCAGAACAATCTGGGAAAACATACACAGACTTGGCCTCAACCATGTATCTTGAATCTGAACCCCCTCAGAGGTTGATCCAGTACCTTGAGATCCAAAACAAGGCCTAACTCACTCTCCTGGGGGAACGCCCATAAGGGTCAGCGTGTTATGACAAGACCTCTTGGTCGAGGCCATCTTAACCCTATAGACAGTCCTCAGACCTGTCTTTGGTATGGAGGGCTTTGTGCGAGAATGTTTCCGAGAGGCAACCTTCTCAAAATATGAGGAGCTGGCGTCTGTCCCATGACGCTGTCCCCTGGCAGCAACCCCAAGAGACCTGGACTGACAACTAACTGGGGATAGCCTCTCGACAACGGTTCTTGCCACGTCGCCAAAGAGGCCAGAAGGCGAAAAGGGGGGCATCGTGAACGAAGGCCCTGTCCTTCTCCCCGATCCCCAAGAGATTTAGCCATAAATGTCTCTCTGAGACGACTAGTGCTGCCATAGAATTACAAATGGCACGGGCCGTCTCTTTAATAATACGGAGAGATAAGTCAGCCACTCTACGAAATTCAGTAATACCATCGAGTGAGACCTCCCAGTTATCATCCACCTCTTTGAGGAGGTCAGCCTGGTATGCCTGTAATAACCCCATCGTGTGTAGGCATGCACCGGCTCGACCCACCGCCATATATGCTTTCCCTAACAAATTCGATGTACGAGATTTGGAGGGAAGTGTCTGAGCCATCAGGGGTGACACAATGTTCGGGGAGAAAATATTCCTCTACCCGAGGCATCACCTCATAACCATTTTCATTAGATTCCCTAATAGATGAGTAAATATATACATGGGGGAAAATAATTGAGATGAACATGGATTTTTCCACGATCTCGATACCTCAGTATGGAGATCAGTGAAAAAGAGAAGGCTCTGACACGAAGATTGCGACTAGGTCTGCAGGAAGCGCTCATTCATTTTATTTTTCTTAATCGCTTCTTGCTTATTAAATGGCCATTCAACATTTAATTTAGCCACTGGCCTGGTTACAACCTCCAGCAACTCCTCAATAATGGGAATATGGGGTGGCGAATCCCCATATTCAGGTGACTCGGTGTTGAGAATATCTAAATCCACGGAGCCAGATAAATCAAGCACCGGGTCTTTAACACGGTCAGATGAAGCCGCAGCGTGGGCTTCCGAACCGTGTGCGAGACCAGTGGAGCTGGTTAATTAACACTGAGAAAGGGTCGCAACCGTCTCAGTATTATATGCCAGCCCCACGTGCGAATCCCATGCATACGAGCGGCGCGCTGCCTCGACAGACGCGGGACCTGATGCACTGGAAACGCGAGCCTGATCGAACAGGCTCAAACGTGAGCGGAGCTTCTTCATAGGGAACTGAAAACAGTTTGCACAGACAGCGCCCTCGAGCACTGCCCTGCATGCTCCACTCCCAGACAAACAACACAGAACGAGTGTGTGTCATCCTCGCTCAAATAGCGTGGGCAAGGGGACGCAAACCGCCTGAGTCGTTTCTCTATATTCGCCATATATATTGAGACAGACAGACAACACCAAATAAGACAATACATCACACAGAACGCTTGCTGAAGACAGAAAGCTGACGCGGCAATGTTCCGGTGTCCTTTTATATAGCTTCTGAATCACCGTCACATGCAACGTCACGAGTGACCAAAGACATAGTTCCACTACAGATTTCAGTGCCATCATGTCGAATGCATTTCCCAAAGTGTCGAGTATCGACGCAGCGAGGAACGTAGTTTAAGATAGTTTCAAAATCAAAACAAAGTAAAAAAAAATATTTAATACAAATATTAAAAAAACAACGTACTAAAATAACATTTTATCATGTAATGTTAACGTAAAATTAAAATAATTTAAAAAAATCAAAAAGAGTTGAAGAAAAGCTAATAAGGAAATCCTGATTTTAATGATGAGGTTAAATGGGCTGATCAGTTATTATATATAAAGCACATGAAGTTAAATGCGCTGAGTCAGTTATATATATATATATAAAGCACATGCGGTTAAATGCGCTGAGTCAGTTATATATATATAAAGCACATGAAGTTAAATGCGCTGAGTCAGTTATATATATATATATATAAAGCACATGCGGTTAAATGGGCTGAGTCAGTTATATATATATATATAAAGCACATGCGGTTAAATGCGCTGAGTCAGTTATATATATAAAGCACATGAGTAAGATCATACTTGTAGCAGGTGAAGAAGGAGCAGTCCTTGCACTTGAAGAGCTTCTTCCCCCCGTGCCGGTCCCGGTAGTGTCTGCGCAGACTCTGCATGTAGCCGGAGCTGAACTCGCAGAACTCGCAGGTGAGGATGGAGTCGGGCCGGGCCGGAGCGTCGGGAAGAGCAGGAAGAGCAGGAGGAACAGGAGGAGGAGGAGGAGGAGGAGAGACATCGGCCTGGACTCGAGACGTCTGCTGGAAGTGACTGAGCTGCTGCTGAACATCTGCTGGCTCCAGATACACCAGCGACTCTGAGACCAGACCAGACCAGACGAGACCAGACCAGATGAGACGAGACCAGATGAGACGAGACGAGACGAGACGACAGGTTATCTTACAGGCTCATGAAACCCCAAAGCACTGATCTATCTATCTATCTATCTATCTATCTATCTATCTATCTATCTATCTATCTATCTATCTATCTATAGATACCATAATAGTGTAGCGTATTTAGGGTGAATCTGAATAATTAAATATATTCTGGATAACTAAAATCCTAAGAGCCTTCAAAGGCCGGGAAGCTTCCAAACCAGCGTTCCCCACCCCCAGGACTCAAAATTAACACACACAAACACATTCCACCACGATCCCCTCACCCACACACACACACGAGGGAAACGCCTGTTACGAGACATCGGAATGTTGCAGATGTCTCTGAACAAAGAGACGGACATTTCTGTTGTTTAAAGACAAAAAAAAAACATTAAATATATGTTGTTAAATGTATGTTTTTCCCCATGTCACAGTGAAATATCTTTGTTTGGCCGCGGCATAAATAGACATTAGAAATACCTTCTTTATGCATTTTAAATACCTTTGTATTTTTCCTTTGACTTTCATTTGATGTTTTTGACACCTCTAAAATGCTCATGGAACGGGCTATCTGAATATGCACAGAGATATAAAGTAAAGTGTATTTTTAATATGTTTTACCGCCATTGAAGATTCAAACTGTTAAACTGTACATCTATCGAACACGCCCCTGTAATACGAGGGGCACGTTCTCCCCAAACAAAGGACAATAAACCGCGAGTTCCCGCGTGCAACAGCCATTCTCCGATTGGCTCAGACAACGGGAAGGGGAAGGACTTCTCAGAGGTGATAAAGAGGGCTTCCCAACTCCTCTCTTACTTCCTGATCCTAGTCATCATCATGTAACGTCGCGCCTCCGGCGAGCTCATCGCCGTTCTTTTATTTTGTTTCTAGTTTAGTTTGTGTTTTAAGTCTTAAGATAAGTCCCCGGGTTTAATTCCGATCGACGAGTGAAAAGAACCCCGCGTGACATACCTCTTCAGCAAATCCAACTACAAGGGAAACTGCAACAAACGCTCTCTCTCTCTGAAGAAGAAGCACGCGCACGTACCCACGTGACGCGTCGTACTGAGAGATGCCCACGCTCTTGCTTCGCCCGTCGTTACTGCTGCATCATG
>CM070834.1:860000-874683 GCA_036326025.1 Chrosomus eos
GCTCCTCGCTCATCGCTGGAGCCTCTGCTTCTGATGCCAAGGGCACCATCACCTTGTTCGGTTTCTCAGTCACCGTCTTGGATGCTGCCAAGCAATGCGTGTAGTAAGCATCGATGTCGTGTCGTTTCTGGTAGTGTGCTGCGAGGCCTTTGCGGATGGGGTTGGTGTAGGCACAGAGCGCACATTTAAAGACGTTGTTCTTTCCCTCAGGCTGCGCTCTGACATTGTTATGCTTGATACGGTAGTGGCGAGCGATACCCTTCCGGGTGGAGCAGAAGTATTTGCACAGCTGACAATTAAACACAGTGTTTTTCTCGCTCTTTGCGACTTCGGAAAGTGTGATGTCGAAGTCACACATCTCTGAGACTTCGGTCACCCTGTTGCTACTGCATTCAGCAACCGAATCGTCTCTTCCAGCCGGCGACTGCGTGGCGGATCCTTTGAACATGTCTGCAGCAGGTTGGTTATGATATTTCTCATAGTGTATCTTAAGTTTCTCTAAAGTGCCGTGTGTATAAGGGCACATCTTGCAGCGGTACGCACCATAGCCCTGCCTTTGTGTTTTAGATCGCTCATCGCCCTCGCTGGTTAACTCGTGTACGTGCTCGACATCATCAGCAAAGTCCTCAGCCGTGACTTTGATGGAAGGATGCCGTTTCTGGTAGTGTGTGAGAACTCCGTGGATGCGAGAGTTCACGTACGGACAGTGTCTGCACTTGTAAACTGAGCTAGGGTTAATGTCTGCTTCCTGAGCAAAGTCAGCAGCTTTCACTTTCATGCCCGGGTGTTTCTTGCCATAGTGGGTCAGAAGCCCATGAAGACTGTTGTACTCGGACAAGCAAACGGTGCACTGGTACGGGTTATTTGAGATTAATGAGGTGGCAGACAGAGAGAGATTAGATTGGCGCTCATGTGTTGGGCGACTGACTTCAACTGCAGTCTCTTCTTGCTGGTGACTATTGAACGAACTGGACGTCGAAACGTGTCCTTTGGCCAGCAGCTTATCAGGTGCTTGGTTCCCCTTGATAATGTCGATGAGGACAGATTCATCACCTTTAATGGCCCAAGGGTGCACTACTTGGTAATGGTTAGTAATGTCCCAGATGGAGCACGCCTCAAAGGCACAATCTCTGCATTGGTAATGCTTGGTTTCAGAGTTCCCCCCCTGTCTGCTTGTGGAAGTATCAGGACCAGCCCACAGCTTGCTGGCCATATAAGTGTAGTCGACGTTGTGCTCAGGGTGGCGTCTTTGGTAATGCATGAGCAGCCCGCTTGGTTCAGCGTGGGAATATATGCACCACTCACAGTGATAACCAGCCTCCAACAAACCGTCCTGATAAGCCCAGTGTAAGATCGTCATGGCCGTGGCCTTCACAGTAGGATGATCCTTCTTCAAATGCTTCTTCAAGGCATACACGTAAGGAGACGTGTACACACAGTGTCTACACTTCAAAGATCGCAACGACCTGGATTTGTCTGCTTCAGTAGCAACAGTTGCAGTGGATGTGGAACTTCCCCCGTGGATCATCTGCGCTCTTTCTCTCTGACTCCGGACCACAGCCGTATGTCTACGGACGAGGTCGGCATTGGCTTTCACGTCCCTGTGCTTCTTCTGGTAGTGAATCAACACTCCCTTCACAGTGCGGTTCCCATAGTCGCAGTGCTGGCAGAAGAACAGCATTTCAGGTTCCCCTTTGTCAGATGCTCCTTTAGTGTTGGAATTTCCTGACCCTTCAATCCCGTTGTTGTTGAATTGCTTCAGAAACTGTTTAGGGGGTGCAATCTGTAACTCGTCCATGAGTTTCAGCAGTCCTGGGGTTGGGGGTGCCTGCTTTATGTACTTTGCCGTCACCTTAATCTCTGGATGCCGCTTTTGATAGTGGACCAGAACGCCCACTACAGAGCGGTTGTTGTAGACACAGTGTTTGCAATAATAAACATCTTCATCCAGACCCATAGGTAGGGTGGCGTTCGAAGACTTGGGGGTGCTGGTTAGGCTGTAGGTTGAATTGCTCGACAACTGTGCTCGGTCAACAGATATGACACGCATTGTCTTCTGTATTCGGAAGTATGAGGCCTTTTGCTCTGGGTGTTTTTTCTGATAATGGACCAGTACTGAGTGCATGTTGGGGCTTGAGAAAGAACAGACATCACAGTCATACACCACCACGTTACCACCCAGACCTTCTCGAATACCTTCAGCCTCTGTGTTTGCTTCTGGCGTTTTGCAGATGCTTTTGAGAGCCGGACTGGATGATGATCTGGACCCAGACGAGGAGGAGCTTAAACTCTTCGGCCCAGAATTCAAGATTTCTCTTAGCGTTTGGGACTCAGAAGTACTCTTCTGAGGCTGATCGACCATGTAGCTGGAAAAAATCATGGCATTGTTGATCTTCACTGAAGGGTGCATTCTTTGATAATGGGGCATCAGACTCCGCACATTTGGACTTGTGTAGGAACAAAAACGGCACATATACACCAGATCTGGCTGGTTAAAGTTCAAGACGTTGCTTGCTTCTGGATGGTGCGTCATATAGTGCTGGTGCAGATCATTAAAGTTGTTATATTCGATGAAGCACTCCAGACAACGGAAGACTGCGCTCTGATCCTCTGGGTCCAGGATGTATCTGAAGCTAAACTTGATGTAAGGGTGCATCCTCTGGTAGTGTGTGCTGACACTGCGAGCGGACTTGTTTTGGTACTCACAATGTTTGCAGTAGAACAGGTTCCCGGGTACCTCAGTGTATTCAACATTGTCCTGAAACGTCTCCCTGCCATCTTGACTGCTTTGATCCTGGGCATCTTTAGATTCCAAAGAGGCACTATAATTTTCTTCATCATCAGAAATGGTTAATTGAACGGGAATGTTTCTTGATCCGAGTTTGGACTGCAGACTGCGCTTTCTTTTCCCAACGCCACGCTCTGTCTGAAGACCTCCAGAATTCCTAACATGCTGAGTGTTGAATGTGTAGTGCTGACTTTGAGCATCAGAGGTTTCTCTCTCTCTGCTTGCTTCTACATCGACGTGATTGCCATTCTCCTCCACGTCATCATCCATCTCCTCAAGGTTAATCACATCCTCGTGCTGTTGGCTTTGACTAATCTTGCTCTGGAGATTATTTGCAATTTCATCAATCCTTGTCCGTTTTTTGACAGGAGAGAGATCCAAGGGCAAATCGTTGATAGACTTTCTTGCTGTCTTCCCAATAAGGTGCTTCTTGGTTGAAAATCCAAGGATTGATGTTTGAGTTTTCTGGACAAAGCTTGAGGAGCTGTAGGAATCGGACTCAGAATCTTGCTGCTCATTGGACAAACCCTCTTGACCGGTAACTTGTGTTCCATCACAGTACGAGTGTTTGTGTTGCTGGTGGACACGTAGACCTTTCAGTGTGATGGTGGAGAAGTTACACAGTGAGCACCGATGAGGACCCTGCTGTTCCTCGACCGCATTGGATTTTTTCCCGTTGATTTTTGAGCTGCTGTTTCCTCCATTCACGGGCTCGGAGCGTTCACCTTGACCATCTAGACTTTCACTGGGCAAGTCCATGGTGTCCCATTCGGAAGACCCACCATGACATTTTTTGTGCGTGTCAAGCTTTAGTGGGTTGGTGCAAAGAAAGGGGCACTTGTCACATTTATACACCGTAGCTTTGCCAGATAAGTGTATGTTCTCTATGTGACGAGAAATACTACGTCGGTGCATGGTCAAGAAGGAGCAGAAAGGGCACTGGAACCTGTTCATGTGTCTTTTGAATGGAACTCCTTTCGTTTCTAGCAGGTCATTATCCTCTTCGGACAGAAGCAGCTTAGTAGAATCCTCAGCTGGCTCCGTGAAATGGGGATCCTCCAAGTCACCGAGTTCATCATCTGAACTGCTTCTGGAATCATTCAGAATGCTGGCATCTAGATCCATGCCAGACCTAGACATATCTGACATGGTGAAAGTCGATCTCTCTGACAGTATGGAAGATCCTGTGCTGTTAGGTATTTTTGCTGTGAGCTGTGAGTAGTGAAAACTTGATATCCCTGAAGTGGACTTGAGTGATGCATTGCCAGAGGATCCTTTGATTGATGAGGCATTTGTGGAGGAACCTTCATTGCTCGGTAGATCGTTCAGGTTTAAATTGGAGGTTGGAGTGCTTCTCCTAGATGAAGCCGAATCAGACTTGCTGGATCCTGCACTTCCGTCATGCATTTTGGGCTGTTGCAATGACACCATAATCTTCACCATGTTACGGTGTTTCTTCATCATGTGATCGGCTAACTGCTGCCTTTGCAAAGTCTGAAAGCCACACCACTCACAGTTAAAGCTTCCTTTTGACTGGGGTTTGATCATAGATTCCAACACACGACGTTCTACATTTCCTGGTGACTCTTCACTCTGTTCTTCAACGGAGGAGGCTTCAGAGTCTAAATCTAGAACTTCTGCTTCGACAGGAGCTGAGTGGCCTGGTAGACCTTCTTTGTGATGCACTTTCTGGTGTTTCAGAATCCGTGCTCTGTGTGGGGATTTATAAGTGCAATACTGGCAGGAAAAGACAGTTCCTACACCATCATAAGTAGTAGCGCTGCTGCTGGCCTGCTTGGAAGTTTTGAAGGATCTCTCATTGCTTGCTTCTCCATGGACCTTCCTGGTGTGTTCAATGAGAAGAGAGCTAGATCTGAAGTACCGCACACAGAACTTGCACTGAAAAAATGAAGTTGATGTTTTGCTTGAAGGCTTTGCTGATTGGTTGTGTTTAGCTTGCTTTGAACCGGAGGAGTGCCCAAGGTCTTTGTTGAAGGAGTGGATGCCTAAAACATGAACAAAGAGAGAAAAACATTGAGCGCTTCAATTTCACACAAATTAGGATGCCAGAATGACTGTTCTGATGTGATTTCTTTACTTCTAGAAGACTGCACTCATCATATATATTTCTATTTCAGGTCGCAATAGGAAAAGTTAATATACCTGCGTCCTTTTTCAAGGAGTCATAATCGTGATTGGTCAAGTCTTCCTCATCCTCTGTTTGGCTGTGGGAGTTTATCGAGTTTGACCTGGACCGTCTGGGAGACTCCTCACCTTCTCCCACTTCTGTGGGCTGTAGGAAGGCCGTGTGGACGTCTTGTATGTGCGTCTTGAGCTCATCGTTCGTCTCTGCACGGAAATCACAGCCATCGCACTGCAGCACTTCCATCGCTTAGGACTCCCTGGAAAATCAGGGAAATCTGTTTAGAGACAGAAAGAGAGAAAGGTGTAAGAGGACGAACTTGGAAAGGACATTTTATACCATTGCATTTCACACAAAAGCGACAAATACAGGATACAACAGAAGAATCTATCTTTTTTTTGGTGAGTGGTCAGTCTGCTCCAAGAACAATAGCTGAGGAGGGATTATGGGCTGATTTGTTCCATTTTTTATTACCCAGGGATAAGCCTCAGCTGGAGCACACCAGTGGGCCTTGGTATTTACATCAGCATGTTCCATCAGATTGCATCAAGCCCTTCTGAAATAAGATTGAGTGAATCCGCAGAGGGATGAGGAATGCTCAGGGCTTCAGAGATGCAATGCAAACACAAAGGATTATGGGGCGGGCTGTTACTTGGAGGTGGCATTATTATGTCCCATGACCTAAGAGCACCCGGCAACTGTGCCAATCAATGAGCTGAAACAAAGTATGATTCAGTCCCTGATCAATACTTTTTCATTAATACAAAATGCCAAATTCAGCACATACACATGCTGTCCATGCACAAATCTCTGTAGTATTTGGGGAAAATTGCAATATTTCATTAGACTGCAGTGAACATCTTCATAAGCCAATAAAATATTTTTCACGAAAATCTACAAGCTGAGCCAGAAATTACAGAGTATGTTAGTAACATATGATTTGAATGAAACTAATTCAGCACTGACCTCATGTAAACCTTATGCCCCCCCCCACACACACACACACAAAAATAAATAAAATAATATATATATATATATATATATATATATATATATATATATATATATATTATATATATATATATTTATATATATATACAAAACCACAACTGTTGCAAAGAGTTATGGTTTTCTTTACAACACTAAGCGTGTCTTCCAGTAAAAGACCATGAACAGATACAGCGAACATGTTTTTCTTTCATCGTGGGTCATTCTCAATGTGATCCGTGTGTGGCAAGGACACAAGTGTTAGCATGAACTCAACAACAGCAATGCATTTTAGCTGCCGTACAGCACTGTACCAGCTCTGCATATCTGAGAGCAATCAACAAAGACCAGAGTGATTCTTCAGCCTTGGCTGGCTCACACATGAGGACACATTCTCTGGGTGATTTCTGCAAGAAAAGGCCTCAATGTCAAGGCCAGAATTATATGGGTTTAGTGCAATGCTACACATTAGAGGAGGCATTGAATGCTGTAAAAGCAAACAAAAATAGATTCTACTTGGTTCTTAGTCGCTCCTAAAGTTACAAGGGCCGAGACGAAATAAAATCAGTGAGGTAACTCTGCATTCACAAAGGGACCTAACTAAGTACTGTCAAGGACATGATTTGCAATTGTTCTTGAAATAAGAGAGCGTGATCTACAGTTATCATACGACATATGTGCCTTAAAGATGACGTAAAATCAAAATCCACTATTTACTATTTAATTTTGCACGAATATCAGATCATGCAATTCCGAGGCTAAAAAAATATTGTTTGCTTACATCAAAAGGTAATGTGTTATTACAATATTACTGTTTTTCTTCTGATGTTACCAATGCCATGTAGGTGGGTAAAAATAATGAGTACAAAAACTCTTATTAATATAGAAAAATGCCTTTTATTGCGTGCCGTGGCATCACGTAACATTTGGTTAGGACACAGTGTTAGACAAAAAGGTTCAATGAGGTTCTATATAGAACTCTAGGGTTCTTGACACAAATTTAAAGAAAGGTTAATGCCAAAAAGGTGCAATTCTATATAGAACTCCAGGGTTATTGACTTAAATTTAAAGAACGCTTTATGCCAAAAAGGTTAAAAGAGGTTCTATTTAAAACTCTAGGGTTCTTGACTCAATTTGAAAGAACCTTTATGCCAAAAAGGTTATATCTAAGGAGGAACATCAAATAATTGCATAATACTTTCATGTTTAACAGGTTATTTCAATTGTTTCAATTGATAAAGTATGTTTATGAGTTGTTTAAATTATAAAATTTCCTTGAAATTAAAAACGAGTTGAAGCTAAATCCATAAAATGGCCCCATGATGGGAAAAAACTCGATATATGAAGCGCCTGATGGAACCCTTTAAGATTCTATAGAGTGAGTAGACTTTACCAACAGAAGAGAAAACAGGTTTCATGACTGTTGAAATTCCTGCCGGATGAGAAGAGAATAAAGACATCTGAGCCCTCACACCTACATCTTATCACCTGTGGCCTCAAACCGTAAAAGCAACACTGGTTTCAACCTTCATTCTGAACAACACTGCCAGTGTGTCCCAGGGCAGCTTCACCCATTGTCTCTCGAGGTCGAGTTTCAGCTCCGCCCGGATCTGTTCCGGCACTCAGAGGAACTCAGAACAAACTTACATCCATATCTGGACAACCCCAGGTGGAGGAGAAAACACAAACCTGAAAATAGGAGACCTAAAACGACGCAAATTGCAGCCAGCAGCCTGTCTGACAGATCCTAATGTGGTGAAATTTGTGAAGCTTTCATGTGCTTCTGACAGCCACTGAGCGCCACAGAGGCTTTGAGCTTCAAGGGCAGCCATTTTAAGAGCAGCAATGTGTGCTGAGGTGTTCAGGCAGAGCGTAACATGGACTCGCAGATCTGATCCACTGGAGAGCAGCTGACAGAAATCTATCTAGCAGATGTAACGCACCCAAAACCTTCAAGCTCAGCAGAACTGCAGGAAGAAAAACCTTCTCTCCTGCCAGCCTGAGCTCAGCTCGTCACATTTTCAACATCTTGGGATTTAAAACGTTGTCAAAATGACTCCAGTTCACATGGATATGTGGATACGTGTATTATGAATTTTAAAGGCCAGACAAGTAATTTGGTGAGGTCAATTTGTAGAGAAAGACACACGCCTGCGTACATATTAAAAAAGACTATCCACGCGTCAGCGTTTACACAGGTTTGCGTTTTTGAAGTTTACACGGAGATGATAACGTTTTTCAAACATTTTCAATGCTTGCACCTTGGATCCTATTTTAATGTGTGTGTTCTCGAGACCCAATCACTATTGTGTGTAAATGAAAGGCCAGAACACATTAAAGGTTTTCTGTGAGAACGGTGTGTGTTAGCGGCCGCTAGGTTAAACTAATGATCTTTACAACAGAAGTGAATCAATCAAAACTAACTTTATCTGGACAATAACTTTATTCTAGATCTGCTGTAAAGCCTAAACTCTCTCTGTTACTGTAATCTCCTGTTATCACTGTAAAGCTGCTGTCAAACTCTAGAGTGTTAAAGCGCTGTATAACTGCAGGAGACTTGACTTGACTTTAAAAAAGACATTCGGCACTCAAAACTCTCTCGGCAGACAAAATCACATACATAACCGTCTTAAATGTGAAGCATCTCATGTCCTATGACTTTGGTGAAGTACTGCATTCATCGAGAATCAAACCTATGATCTTGGTGTTGCAAGCTCTTCTAGTTTCCACAGTTTTTCTATAACTAACCTGAACCCAACAGTCTAGTAATACTCTCAGTCGACATGTAGTTGCAAAGTTACTTATAGTTAGTAGTATAAAGTGGACCATTAAAATAAAGGGTTACCGAAAGAAGTTAAACTTTTAAAAACTTACTGTACAGAATATATTCAAAAAGTCTATTACTTTAAATCATGAAAACAATTTCAACGGTATTAAGTTATGCAAGATTCAACTACAAAATGAGTTGCACGGCTTATTTGATTGAACTTAACTTAATGCAGCAACTGAGCTCAAATTCTCCCTGTGGTGAAAATCCAGCTTTTAATGTTGTATGTGGTGTTTTTAATAACACAAATCATGTGTAAATTCATAAGTCGACAGCATTGCTGAGTATTTTCTCCTTAAAACTGCAGTGAACCAAAGACAGTCTCAAAAACACTGAAATCGCTGGTGTTTCTGACGTCACAAACTACCTTGTAACCAATCAGATCAACGTGTGATCGTCAACCAGTGGATCTCTGAGTGAGTGAGTGAGTGGAGGCGGGGCTCATTTGCATATTCATAGAACCGCGCATACTAAATGAGGCGAGGGTGTCGACTTACATTCAATTATTTTAAGGCGTGGCAAATTATTTTTTCAAGGAAAAATTGCTTAAATGTGTCATTTTGGTGATCAAAGATGAGTTTTAAGCGAATAAATTATTGACTACATGAAAGAAAGAAAAGAAAGAAGAAAAAGAAAGAAAGTGACATGTGATGGCCAAGTATGGTAACCCATACTTGGAATTTGACCTCTACATTTAACCCATCCAAGTAGGTGCACACACATTAGGAGCAGAGCATTGAGTAGTGAGCACACACACACACTGCAAACGTGGATACACACACCCGGAGCAGCGGGCAGCCCTGAGCGGCGCCCGGGAGCGATTGTGGGTTAGGTGCCTTGCTCAAGGACACCACAGTCATATTGCTGCCAGCACTGGAATCGAACCAGCAACCTTTGGGTCACCAGTCCAACTCGATGGGGACTTTAAGTTAAATTGCATCAGGTGGACATTTTCCCATCTTGAAGACAATGTTTGGTCCCGGTTTTCTCAAGACTGACTCGCCTAGCCTCAGCTGGTTAATTTCTGACTAGTTAATTTTAAACACACACACAGGACAGAGATAGAAGGACTCTCATGTCCTCAAAACAAGTTTAGAGAAACTAAAGCTTCACAAGGGGGTCTAAAAATGCAAAGCATGCCTGAACGTCCCCGTGTCAGAGCTCAGAAACATCTGCAGTCCTGAGTGAGAACGAAGATCTGGGAAAACCGGGAGCGACGACCCGGACACCTTCCAGACCTTTCTATCCCAATGCAAACGTCCCGACTCCACGGAGTCCAAAGTCTACGCTCGTTTGTTAATCACCAACGCCGCTACCCCCTCTCAAAGAATAAGCCAACATTAAGCTGATTAGAAGAACAGGGGTTTTGTCCTCAACCGTCGAGAGAGAGAGAGAGAGAGAGAGAGAGGAGGAGAGAGAGAGAGAGAGAGGAGAGAGAGAGAGAGAGAGAGAGAGAGAGAGAGAGAGAGATATAAGAGAGAGAGAGAGAGATATATAGAGAGAGAGATATATATATTTATATATATATATATATAGAAGAGAGAGAGAGAGAGGAGAGAGAGAGAGAGAGAGAGAGAGGAGAGAGAGAGAGAGAGACATTATCTCGTTCATTATTCTGTTTCACCAGAAACATCTAATCATCTCTCATGGACGAATAATGATGCACTGATTGAGCAAATTAACTGATGGCTGAAAAACATGTTAAAACCAAACCAGAATCTGGTATTAATATTTAACCGGATTATTACAAATAGATATAGTTACAAATGATGTAGCCGTTTGAGGACTGTTAATTTGCTCATTGATTTATTCATAGCTCAGGCAATGTATGTGCGCTTCATTAAAGTGTCATTTCTGTTCCCCAGTGGTCAAGTCTGGAATAATTCATATTTTTAAATATTCCTGAAAGAGTCTCTATTGCTTACAAAAACTGCAGTTATTTGCTCAAAATACAGTATTTTAAAAAAAATATCATTCAGATGTAAATCAGCTGTTTTCTATGTGAATATATAGTAAAGTGTAATTTATTCCTGTGAATTTATCATCATTACTCCAGTCTTCAGTGTCACATGATCCTTCAGAAATCACTATAATATGATGATCTGATGCATAACTGTTTTCAACACTGATAATAATCATAAATGTTTCTTGAGCATCAGATCATCATATTATAGTGATTTCTGAAGGATCATGTGACACTGAAGACTGGAGTAATGATGATAAATTCACAGGAATAAATTACACTTTACTATATATTCACATAGAAAACAGCTGATGTACATCTGAATGATATTTCATAATTTTGACTGTATTTTTGATTAAATAAACGCAGCTTTGATAAGCAGAAGAAACTTCTTTTTAAAAAAAACATTGAGAAATCGTACACTGTAAAAAATTATTTTCATGATTTGTTATCACAACTTTTTATATTTTGTCAAATCAACTTAGATAATTAATGTAGTTCAGATAACATAATATTTTGAGTTTCTATTTATTAAACCAATCTCCTTTGTTGTATTAACTCAAAGTTTTAATTTCAATTAACTAAAAATTTTAAGGCAACCAGGTAACTTACTTTTTTAAGTTAATCCAACTTTTTTTTTACAGTGTAATTATTCCAAACATTTTTTCCGAGATAATAATAAATATGAGCAGCGCAGCAGAAGATATTATATTTCAGTCGAGAAATTGGACGATTCTCCTGCGAACTCTTGCGCTTCTCCTTATTGTTTTTTCGTGTTTTTTTTATTTATTTTCATGCTCTCCATGTGTTTTTATTTTTAGCACTTATACCTGTTTTATCATGTAGCATTATTATCTTTATTGGAGATGCACCTATATTAAAAAATTTCCGATACCGATAACCGATATATTGGCCGATAAATCTAAATTCAAATTTTGATATTTGATAGCCTGAATACATAAACAAAAGTCTCACCATTAAAGCCATGTCTCAAACACTTCAACATTAATCAAACATATAGTTTGAGCGGGTGTAAGATTCATTAACTTCTCAAATTAATTTTACACTCCTATGGCCAACTCTCTTTATTAAAAAATGGTAACACTTTCTAATAAGGTTTCATTTTGCTAGTATTTAGTTAGCATGAACCAACAATTAATGAACAATACTTCTAAAGCATTTATTAATCTTAGTTCAACATTGTATAAGATCTTTTAAGAAAGTTGTATCTGTTAACCTTATTAATGTACTGTGAACTAACATGAACACACACATGTATTAACTAAGATTAACAAAGGCTATTGCATTAACAAAGGAGACCTTATTGTAAAGTGTTACCAAAAAATCTATTGCCAAACAAAAAAAATTAAATAAAATACCTAAATAATGCAAACAAGTCACTGGATAACGTTGGACTGCATATAAAAAAACAAAATGCATGTGCCATAAGGACAATAAGGAAATTATTTTAATCAAACTATATTGTTGATGAAAATAAAACGAGTTATTAATAATAACGCATCATATATATTTTTTTAAATTAACATTTTTAATATTACAGTAATAGTAAACATCTTTAATATTAGGCTTACTGTTTCAAATGACGTCATTGCTGTGTGAGCGCGCGCTGAAGAGAACGAGCGGTTGCTGAAGAGTTCAACTGAACCCAAAGAATAAAATAAAAAAATTAAATAGTGTATACAATTATAATGATATGACAGTCCCAATCACAGCGTTTAATGTTTTGCATTGCTGTGTGAGCGCGCGCTGAAGAGATCGAGCACCGGGAAAGCTGTTGTTTAAATCAACTAAACGCATCCTATGTAATATTAATCAGATATTTATATCACATAAACTTAATATTACGACTTATCATATATCTGCACACACTGATGTGAATGCACAAGTTAACTTGACTGTGCTGGGTCAGACTGAGTAACCCAGCTGTTCTGGACGCGCTATTCCACAGCAACTAAACCCAGAGAATTCACAATGTTTTACTACAGTAGTGTTCTCATTAAAATAAGATATGCATGAATATGACAGTCCCAATCATAGATATTAATGTGCATTGCTGTTTGAGCTGCGCACGCTACAGATAAAGATGATCACCGCTACTATTAGCGCTTTATTGCATCATTAACTCAACCAAACGCATCCTATATTAGATTAATCATATAGGGAATGCGGAGGTACGTCACGCCGTGTTGCATTATGGGACGTGGCCGCCATCTTTACAGGCACGATCTCTGTTTACCTTCGGTATAATAGTGGGTGTTTGGCTAAATCGAGGTAAAATTGAAGAAGAACGGAAGAAATGGAGATGTTTAAAGAAAAAGAGAAGGGGCCCTACTGGGATAAACTAAATACCACTGTCAAAAAACTATTTGGACAAACTATCCGCGATAAAAAACGTTGATACATCTGATTTAGTTTTGGTGTTCGAAGCCTATGCTAAGTTGATTACTATTGTACATAAAGTTCAAGCTATTTTACCTGAAAAGCAGCTCTCGTAGTTAATGTTAGCTTGCTATTTTCAGCATATGTTAAGTTTTCATAGGTTGTGCAAGAAAAAAAAATGTACATTACTTTATAATGCCACAAGATGTGGTAACTTGTTAAATACAACTGTGCCTTATTGTCAACATTTAATGTTGACACGTGTAAAAATGAGAGTATTTGTTCGTTTATTTTAAAAGTTTGATGTATATTTGCTCATTGTTATGTGTACTTAAAGGTCTTTGTAGTTGCAATCAGTACAGAAACATTGAAGTCACTTAATGTATTTATTAAGCAGATATATAAAATCATGATTCACAGACATTTTAAAAAAGGCATGTAAAAAGATGTACAGAACATCAAAGCAAATTGTTAATTGAAAATAAATATAATTTGATTCATGCAATGTGTCCTGGCTTTATCATCAGCTGCTAACATTAACCGCAAATTCAACATCATTCATCAACTATCCTCCTAAATTTTAGTCATCTATGAATATACAATACACAACCTCTTGCTTTGTACAACTTTTAACAAACGTAGTATGCAGTGGAGGACAGTAAGTAATGTTTTCCTCATGATTGCGGCGATCCGGCGTCTTCTCGTCAGCTCCTCGACCTGCTTCCCTTGTTATTTTTTCCGAGAAAGAAAGGTGAAAAAACATATTCCGTTGTTCGGTTTCCTCCCTGGACGATCGTGTGACCTGCTATGGCAGTTGAACTGAACAACCATATCGACGTTTATTAAAATCTCGACAGAAAATCCAAACACAGCTTCCAATACATGCATTTAAATACAGCGGTATTGGGCGCGATCCTGTAAATATGGCGGCGGACCCATAATGCAACACGGCGTGACGTCATCTCCACATTCCCTATACACAAAATAAACATATTACAACTTACAATGGCACAGAATGCTGCGAATGCTGAGGAGAACTTGAGCTCTGTGACTGTGCTTGTCGTGAAGGCTCGACTCCAGACGCGCTCGACGCGCTACGGTACGGATCCACTTTTGCGACACGACTGACGCCGGTTTCCCACTGCACGCGTTAGCAGCGCAGGAGCAGTGCGTACGGTGAGCGGAAGCAGGACACGCGCGTTTTGCTTTCATACTGGCAGCGTTTGACGCGCGCGGCGTGTTTACAGACAAAGTAGCCTACTCTATAATGGGTAAGTTGGCATTGCTTTATTTCTTTTTCAAATACAGTTAAGAGAAAAGACTTGTCAAGAAGCTTATTTCATTAATTAATAGGCTATATTATATAACGTTTGGTTCATCTTTGTTTTTGTTGACTTTGTTTTCTTTTTAAATTGATGAAGGTCATTTGATTGACTGTTTAAAACACAATAGATATCATCAATGCGCTTTTGGGTAAAACTGCTGTGTATTTTGGCCATGATCAATGCATTGTCACTTTAATTCAGCGTAAGCCGCGCGGCAAAAATAGACCAGACGGCGAAACGATCGCGGCAC
>CM070834.1:874783-882283 GCA_036326025.1 Chrosomus eos
GCTGATCTGATTTTCTCCATGGGGAAGCCCAAGTTTCCTACTGAACAGAGGAGATTCAGCTTTTCCTAGTCAGGAGTCGTAAAAGTTGGAGGACAGAAAGCTTGCAACACGATATGCCTCTGTTTATTGGTCGGCACTTTAGGGACGTAGCCCTGTTTAGAATAGAGAAATGCCTTGACTATCTCAGGTGCGAATTCAAGGCAGGTGGGAGAAACCGAACGGGCCTGAAGGTCTCCAACTATCTTAAGGGAAAATGGTCTTAAAGGTCTGAAACTGATTCGAAGGGCTCAAAGGGAGCCACAGATTGCCCTCTAGGACTATAGCAAGATCCCAAGCCGGAGCCCGGGTTCGAGTCGCAGGTCTCAGCCTCAGAATACCACGAAGGGAACGGATAATCAGGGGGTTTCTCCCCAGAGATGCATACTCTATGCGGAACTCTATTGAAGTCTAAAACTATTGGTTCTGCCATAACCAATCGCTAACGTATTTTCCCGAACCCCGTGGGGAGGAGGGCCACAACATCATGGCCACCAACAGAACTCAGCACAGATTGTTCTTGCTCCGGCTTTAACTTATGGATATTCGGGAGCGTCGCCACAACGGACCGAACGGATTCGCTCGCATCTTTCTCCGCTGCCATTACTGAACTACAACTCAAAATAACACACGACATCAACGCCATCGTTCTCAGACACTTCCTCTGTTCGCTGATTGGCCCGGTAAAAAATTGACCGGAGAAAAACAAAGAATACAGCAGAATCCCAGACAGAGTACTGAAGGAAATTGAAAATTGAGCGGAAGTACTTAAGAGGCGGAGTCAGGCTAGAGTAGCTAGAGAAGCGATCTTGCAAGAACTCGGCAGTTAAAGCTGCAGTAGGGAGTTTTGAGAAAACGTTGACTTAGCCTGAAAATTTGAATAAGCACAACTTACAGGTCCCCCCCCCCCCCCCCTGCTCTCTGCTGCGCTACAGCCCTCCCTCCAAGCTCGTCATCCACAGCTCGTCCTCCACAGCGGATCCTGCCGTGAACGCGCAGGATAGTAAACAGGGCCACCGATGATGGCGGATAAAAAGTTATTTGGAAGATTCACTAATAGGGACTAAACGTCAACAATATGCTTTACATTGACTATGGCCTGACTACAAACTTGGTCCTCAAATCATTACGTATTTTGCAATACATGTAACTTTATAATGTTGCACTCTTTCTATAAGTTATAAATAGCTAGTAAGATAACGTTACAGTTTTTCTCAATTGTTTATACACAAATTCTGGTACTTGAGACTAATGACCACAACATGTAACTCATTCACCAACCCCCTGAACCAATTCTGCTAAACTACAAGCACAATTCCTGCTTTACACTCAAATTGCAGATCTAAAACACACGTTTTTCAAAACACTACACACAATTTCTGCATTTGGCACAATTTTCATGCAAAAAATCTCTTTGTCACACAGTTTTACAATTCTGTTTCGGTCTTTTATGCTAAAGCTCTGATTGCTAAGAGAAGATGCAGCATAGTTATTTTTTTTTTTTACTGTAACTGAATACAGTACATCTTTCTGTTGTTTTGTATGTAGACCACTGTATGTGCAACTTTGTGTTGGTTGTGATGTATGAAATGTGCGATCTATCTCCCATTGTTTTTGTGGGAAAAATAAAATGTATTTGTCGCCGTGTATTTGTGTGTTCTGTGTATAAAAACAATATTCTCAAATATTTTACACCACATTTATGTATGTACTGTCTGTAGTAAGTGTAACACTGAACAAAAAAGGCCTGAGTCATTTTGATGAATGGAGAAGAAGTGTTTTCCATTCATCACAGTGTTTTACATTGAGCACATCAGTGTTCAACTGCTTCTTATAAATGTCTATTCATATGATGGTTTGTGTGTGTCATTTGAAAACAAAATACCATTTTGAGAAGAAATAACATTGTTTTGAATGTAAAGTTTCATTTTGCAGGAGAATTGAGGGTTTTGCCCATTGTGTGTGTGTTTTTTGATTTGTGTGTAGAGTTCTGAGAATATGAGGCATTCTTTCAGAAAATGTGTGTAAACAATCGAGAAAAACTGTAATATAACGGTAACTAACGCTACAGTATGTAAGTAATTATTCTAGCGATATATAATGCTAGATAAGGTGTGCTAGTACATTATTTCAGCAACATGACAAGCCAGTGAATTAGCAGGTTTCAATTGTTGCTTAGCAGAGTGTCACGGGTGTGGTGTGGGTTGAAGAAGGTAAGCAGAGTCAAAAAGATCCAATTCCAACATTTACTTAATATTCCAAAACAAAGGTACAGGGAAGACAGGCAGAAGGTTTACATACACCAAAACCAGGGAACATTAACGAGAACCGACCAAGACAGACTGAACACATGCAAACTAAATACAAGTACAAATGAACACTAACGAGGTGAAGACAGGTGACACAGATGATGATAACGATGAACAGGTGGATGATGAGGGAGTGAGTTCAGGTGTGGAGACAAGAGGATCCTGGGAAGTGTAGTGCAGAGACAAGGACAGACAGGTGCAGACGAGGACTGTGACATTACTCCCCCCTCCCGGTAGGCGTGTCCTCACGCCGTAGAAGAGGGGTGGGAGGGTGGGCATCCTGGAGTCCGTGACAGGAAGGTGGACCAGGTGCAATGGGACGGACTCCAGGATGGTCCAGGCGGAGCAGGACGAGCAGGTGACCATGGTGGAGCAGGACGTGGGCGTGGCCAGAACGGAGCAGGCTGTGGGCGTGACCATGGCGGAGCAGATGACCCCTCGGGCGTCCAGGGCGGAGCTGTTGGACCCTCGGGCGTCCAGGGCGGAGCAGGCTGTGGGCGTGACCATGGCGGAGCAGATGACCCCTCGGGCGTCCAGGGCGGAGCTGTTGGACCCTCGGGCGCCAGGGCGGGCTGTTGGACCTCGGGCGCCAGGGGAGCAGGCTGTGGGCGTGACCATGGCGGAGCAGATGACCCCTCGGGCTTCCAGGGCGGAGCTGTTGGACCCTTGGGCGTCCAGGGCGGAGCAGGCTGTGGGCGTGGCCATGGCGGAGCAGATGATCCCTCGGGCGTCCAGGGCGGAGCTGTTGGACCCTCGGGCGACCACGGCGGTGAGGACCCTTCGGGTGACCATGGCGGGGAGGCCCCTTCGGGTGCCCATGGCGGAGAAGCCCCTTCGGGTGGCCATGGCGGTGAAGCCCCTTCGGGTGGCCATGGCGGAGAGGCCCCTTCGGGTGGCCACGGCGGTGAAGCCCATTCGGGTGGCCACGGCGGTGAGGCCCCTTCGGGTGGCCATGGCGGTGAGGCCCCTTCGGGTGGCCGTGGGTCCTTCGGCGCCCACGGCGAGGGCCTATGGCCCCCCCCCCCCAAAAATTAATGGGGAGATTGACTGGATGAGGGACAGGCTCTGGGACAGGCTGGGCAGACGTTATGTGACTGACGTGGACCAGCGGTGAGGGCTCGGCAGGGCTGGACGGGACCAGCGGGGAAGAAGTCTCTGGAAGGACGGTCTCTGGCTGGACGGTCTCTGGCTGGACGGTCTCTGGCTGGACGGTCTCTGGCTGGACGGTCTTCTGAGCTGGACGGTCTCTGGCTGGACGGTCTCTGCTGGACGTCTCTGGCGACGGTCTCTGGCTGGACGCTGGACGGGACCAGCGGTGAAGGCTCAACTGGGCTGGACGGGGCCAGCGGTGAGGGCTCGGCAGGGCTGGACGGGACCAGCGGTGAGGGCTTGACTGGGCTGGACGGGACCAGCGGTGAAGGCTTGAGTGGGCTGGACGGGACCAGCGGTGAAGGCTTGAGTGGGCTGGACGGGACCAGCGGTGAAGGCTTGAGTGGGCTGGACGGGCCCAGCGGTGACGGCTTGACTGGGCTGGACGGGACCAGCGGTGAAGGCTTGACTGCGGTCTCTGGCTGGACTTTCCTGGCAGCACGTGCTGATATCAGCGGGGGATCAGCTATGCATGAGACCAGTCCTGGACGACCATAGACCAGACCGACGGCTGGCTTGATGGTAGGTCTGGTGGAGATGGCTGGAGATGGTGGTTGAGTGGCGATGTCATCAGCCTCACCAACGGTGAAGGCTGAGCCACTCAACCAGAGCACATGATCCAGGTATTGAGCAAAAGACCCTCGGATTGTCGCCGCTGGTGCCTGCTGGTATAGACGTTCGTCCAGACCGCACCAGAAGACGGTCTTCAAGACGTCATCTTTCCAGCTTACCCCATTTGAGATCTCCAGGAAGCCGGCGACATAGTTTTCGATCGGGTGACCATCCTGAAAATAGTGTGTCAGGCGATCGGCTGGGGTTGAAAGGAAGCGGGCAACTTCCATGCTTCGTCTTGGTCGGTTCTTCTGTCACGGGTGTGGTGTGGGTTGAAGAAGGTAAGCAGAGTCAAAAAGATCCAATTCCAACATTTACTTAATATTCCAAAACAAAGGTACAGGGAAGACAGGCAGAAGGTTTACATACACCAAAACCAGGGAACATTAACGAGAACCGACCAAGACAGACTGAACACAAGCAAACTAAATACAAGTACAAATGAACACTAACGAGGTGAAGACAGGTGACACAGATGATGATAACGATGAACAGGTGGATGATGAGGGAGTGAGTTCAGGTGTGGAGACAAGAGGATCCTGGGAAGTGTAGTGCAGAGACAAGGACAGACAGGTGCAGACGAGGACTGTGACACAGAGAGAGTGCGTGACATTTTATCTACATGTTATGTGGCTAGAGTTTTGACACCGAGTCAATGGGTTCTGTCTAATTCTTTCTTTTTCGCTTGTTTATCGTCATCCTTTTCTTTTTCCTTTTACCTCTTTGTTTTATGAGCAGGTGTCACTCGAGAATTGGCAGTTTAGGTTGTTTCTCCGTCATAAGCACAGCTGCAGCTCGCCGGCAATCTTGAGTTTGAACGACGGTACGCGCTCCTGCGCTCGCGCTGTGCAAGAGAGGGGTGTGATCAGCGCGTACACGAGCGTGATTGACACTGCTAAGACACTCCTCCTGGCTCTGATTGGTTGTTTCTGACCGGGAGCGTGTATTTCTGCAAATGGCAATAGGACCACTGGGAGGAGCCAGAGGAGCTCGCTTTTTTCAGAGATTATCTGTCTCATATTCTACTGTCAGGACATAATGACAGTTTTAAAGGGTACCTATTATGGCATTTAAAATGTTCCTAATATTGTTCTGGGAGTCCCCAACAACAGTTTTACATGCAATGACAAAAAACACTTTTGTTGTCTTATAATATGCATTTATTTTACCTGATTTGCTCAGTGATTCCCAAATGATTCGTTTGAAGACTCATTTTTCAAACCCCGCCTTTACGTGACGCTAATCTGCTGTGATTGGTCAGATTGATAAAGCACTGCAGTACTACAATACGCTCTATTCTTTATGACAACTCCAATAACAACGACAAACATTTTACATATTAAAAAAAAAAAAATGACATTGGAGACCTAAGCTGCGCTGAGCGTAACTGACAAACACACACACACACACACACACACACACACACACACACACACACACACACACACACACACCACACACACACACACACACACACACACACACACACACACACACACACACACACACACACACACACACACACACACACACACACACACACACACACACTTTTATTGAGAATGCTACAAAACCCATAAAAGCAACAATTATTAACAGTACTTACAGGTTGTGATTCGGAGGAGGAAGCCGATCCAAACTAGCCTGGCTCCGCCCTCCTACGCACTTCCGCTCAATTTCATTTTCCTTCAGTAAATACGTCTGATTGTGCTGTAGACTTCGGTTCCAGAAATCAATTTTTTACCGGGCCAATCAGCGAACAGATGGGAGTGGCTGAAACGATGGATGATTCATGTCGACTCTGCGTAATGGCGGAGGAGACAATGCGAGTGAAGCCATTCGTCCATTGTGGCAACGCTGCCGAATATCAAGAAGTTAAAGCCGGAGCAAGAACAATCTTGCTTAGTTTTGTGTTTATGGCCATCCTCCCCGGGGTTCGGAAAAGAATATACTTCACGACCAAACGTTAGTGATTGGTTATGGCAGATCCTGAGTGACTCTGGCAGATCCAATAGTTTTAGACTTCAGTAGAGTTCCCGCCTACAAGGAAGTAAACGTTTGTCAATGGAGCGGTGCCAGACTCTCTGTACAAATGAAATGTACGAGAGTCTGGTAGAACCAGGCTAGATCCAAATAAACTGAACCTTCCTTCAGTATCAGCCAGCTCGTGAATCCACACTTGAAAGCATTTATTTTTGTAAAGGAATCGACATTAAAATGACGTGAACACAGCTCAAGGTTCGGGTACAGTTGTAAATATAAACTCTAACCACTGATTCTTCACATGCTCGTCTCTGGGCAGTGAAAAAGAAGTTTGCTTTTGATTCGCATTTCAGAACAGCGTCTCGTCGACATGATGTTGTCAAGTTTCACTGGTGTCTACGGCACGCGCAATGAGTGGGCGTATCTTATTCAAATAACTTGTCAAGTTGACGTCAACTAGACAGAGAAAAAGCATCGTTCGTCTATCGATTCATATCAGCGACTCAGAGTCGATTCTTACTTTTGAGAGACAATAACTTTGTATACGGTGAACTTTCATATTTAAAACTTTGCAGGATGTTTTCGTTCACTTAGATCTATGTTACACACTACATGAAAGGTAATTTTCAAAATTCCATAATAGGTACCCTTTAACAAATATGTAAAAAAAATTTTTTTACAAAAGTTACCTACAGCAGCTTTAACCGGATCCCACCGAGGATCATTGACTCATTCACCAAGAAGTGAAAACTAGAGATAAAACCAAAAGTGGAAAGTGCATCATGTCCTGAAGCACACACAGATCCACTTCTGCTTAGCTGTAAACTTCCCATTCCGGCACCCTGGGACCCTATCGCCTAACGACTACAGCCCCAGTGACTCCCAGTGCCAAAACTCTCTTCAGTTAAACAAAGACAAAACTGAAGCCATTGTGTTTGGAAACAAAGATGAACTTTTCAAGGTGTACACATTCACTCTAGGGGGCAAACAACTAAAAATCATCTGGACTAGTTGACACACGTGCTTCAGACGCAACATTGCAGCGGCGTTCCCAAAGCGCCATCGACGCAGCGCGAGCTTCCTCGAAAGTTGTAAGTGCTGCTCTCTTATTGAGGATTATCAAATGAAAATATTTGATAAAAGTGTTAAAGTGGAACTTGGGAACTATTTCAACTTAATTAAACCGTTTAGAAATCATTTGGATGGTTGGATAACCTGTTCTGGTGAGAATGGTGACTTTCCCCGATCCCCCCAGTGTTCCCAGACGGAAAACCAACCTTGCATCCTTGCAACATGTGGACTAACGTCCCACAGCTGTAGGGGGAGCTCACTGAGAAAACATGCGACAACAAACGTGAAAATCAGCGAAGAAATGGCTCGAGTTCCCTTTTTTAAATCAGCATATTATTCC
>CM070834.1:889783-911583 GCA_036326025.1 Chrosomus eos
GTCGTTTTGGACCAAATGTGAAGCTTCTGCTTGGAAGTGAAAGTGAGTGTTTGTGCACTTGTCTGGTTTAATAGTTTAATAATCTGACATGCATGTGTGATTGTGACACGCTGAACATGATTGCACACCATCAGAGCATTTTGGTGGAGGATGTCTGTGTCTCTCTCTCTCTGTGTGTGTGTCCTTCTGCAAATGCTCTGGCCACTGTGAAATCCCGCTGACAAAGACAGCACGCTCTCACACACACACACACACACACACACTCAATGCGACAGACGCAGGCCAGAGGAACTCAAAATGGTGGCACGTCTCCCATGTCAGGGCAAACAGGTTCTCTCACATGAAGGTTACTGGCTGTTTTTCAGACACTGCTTCGCTCTGATGTTTCTAAGCAGGTTCTTTAGGGTTTTATGTAGACGTATGCACGTTATTTGTAAAATTTTACTGCTTTCACGCAAATGTTTTATGGATTTGCAACCAATGCATATGTGGTCTTGTTCCTCCAGCTGGTCATTTCTCTCAGGCTGTAGCTTTTAGGGGAATTTGTCCTGTAGTTTCCCTGTAATGACTGTGATCTGGTCGAGTGTGTGACCTGGAAAAGCTAAAAGCCGTCTTATGCAACTGTTGACACACAGCGATGGCTCATGGTTCAAGCTCACCGCTGACCCACTTTTCCTGAAGATCCAGTCTAAAGCCTGTTCAGCTCGCAGGAGAAACGCTTGGGTCGCAGTTCTCTCCTAAACCTGGGCTTTGTTTTCAGGAGTATCAAGCTTTATTTCCACAATGCAAAGCTTCACGAGACGTATAAATCATGCAAACTTCATCAAATATGAAGTAAAGTCCACTTGAGGACACAGAACATTAGTGTCTCATGTTGTAGTATTGTTGGGAGATGATTGTAGATGGTTGTAGACGTCAGACGCGTTTATGACTCTCGGTGAGGGGATTGCACGTTCTTTATTGTCTCTTTGTCATGTTGAACACAGAAAACGAATGAATAGACACAAAGGCGTCTCATGTATTTTTTATGATAAACCGATGAGGATGAAGTTAACAGTGTAAACATGAGCTCCGTTCCAAACCCAATGGAAAATCCACTGTTTTACCCAGTATGATTTGTTATAGCGTTGATGTGAAACTCTATAAACTAGTGTTTTGTGTTAATGACCTGTTGACTTGATTTCATGTGTTCTGCACTGGGAACGCTGTGTTATTTTCCAGGTGTCGACTACAACATGTTCATCAGTGGATGATTGAATGCTTTACTGCTTTACTAACACATTTAGACAATGCTAGCTTGTAAAGCTGATATTTCAGATGTTTCCCTGATGTTTTAGCATTAGCAGAGACTAACGGCTGCAACTGTTGATTGTTTCTTTGAGGATATTTTAGTATTTTTTCCAATGGGAAAAAGTTCTACATGCACATCATGGTCAGTGTTTTCATCCAGACAACATAGAAATGGAAATATATAAGATCAAATTTAGTGAATGTCAACTATGCTATGCATTTATAATATAAACACCACGTTCTAAACCAAAGCGGACGTTTAAATAGCTAAATTAAATGTTGTTTAACCTTGCACTTGGAAGAGCTTGATGTTTTTCAGTAACCGGTTTATTTCAATAGTCTACGTCAAATATTCTAATAACTATAACTTTACTCAACCCTAACAGTCTACTTTTTTCTAATCACATGTACATTGTACACTCAGTTTGCTCAGGAGCCTGGCGTTATTTGCACTAATTAGTTATTTTGTCATTGAAGACGAAACTGAACAACACAAACTACTGGAGACCAAAACATCAATCATGCAAATGTTTAAAAAGATCGTTTTATCTAAAATCACATGCAAACTGGACAAAGATATCATTCTAGTGCAGGATACTTAGTGTTCGTGTCAAAAACCAAGTGTACTTTGAGCTTATGCACATCTAGTGGAGTCTGAAATATCATAATTATGAGTTTCAGGCACATGAATGACCAAACTATGTCCAAATTATGAAAAATACGAGTTGCCATGTCTGCAATAAGCTTGAGTATTATAAGTTTTTGTTTGATTAAGTTTCACTGGTGTCTAAAATTCTGATATTGTATTTTTTGATTTTAGGGCTGCATGATTTGTGGGCAAAACATATTTTTTAAATCACATTAATGTGACTATAAAGATAATAATAATTGTTGTTTTTATTATGATTATTAATATTACTAAATAAAAATATTAAACCCTAATAAAAAGAGTATTTCTGAAAAATATATAATATATGATGATTTCATTACAACTGTAATTATAATATCTTGAATGGGTCCTATTATGCTTTTCCACTTTTGTAACTTTAGTTAGCGTGTAATGTTGCAGTTTGAGCATAATAAACATCTGCAAGGTTACAGAAGTCATTAGTATTGATGTAGTGTTTACTGGAGCTTTTGTACGGCTCTTCACTAATGCTTAGGAAAATTATCCATGGTTTTGTGATCGATTACTGTATAATCATAGTTTTCAGACAAATATTAAATGGTGGATAACATCGAATCTTAAAATGTATAAAAAAATTACACACAAAAACATAAACATCCTGTGAAATCTGTGCTTGAAATGCGTTCCGCACAATCCTCTTGTTTGTGAACATTGTCAGGGTCCGAATCAGACCGGAATTATTTTGAAATGGACGCCATCGTTAATATTTAGATCAGAGTAGAGCTCGCGGTTATGAAGCTTCGTGACGCTAAAGCGCAGCCAATCACAACACACTGGGTCAGCTGACCAATCACAGCACTTGATTGAACAATCAAGCATACTCTAAATCAAGACTTTGTAAAAGGACGCCTTTAATTTCTTCATTTTCACACGTTAAACCATGGAGCGTCTATTTTGACGGGAAACCGCAGGGAGCCTTAAATCTGTTCTTTTGTTAACAGATGATTTTTTAATTGTGACTGATTTGAATGGATTGGTGGATGAGTGAGAGATAAAGACGACGTTCTGAGGATCTACAGTCTGGATTCAGTGAATGTTGGACGAAGAAATAATTGTGTTATTAAAGGAGTAGTTCACTTTAAAAAACCCTTTTGCTGATAATTTACTCATCCAAGATGTCCATGTCTTTCTTTCTTCAGTCGCAAAGAAATTACGGTTTTTGATGAAAACATTCCAGGATTCCATTATATGGAGAAAAATCCTGGAATGTTTTCATCAAAAACCTTCACTTCTTTTCGACTGAAGAAAGAAAGACATGGACATCTTGGATGAGTAAATGATCAGCAAAAGTGTTTTTAAAAGTGAACTACTCCTTTGATAAGGCAGGAGGTGTGGAGAAGCGTCTCCTTAATTACTCTCAATGTTTAGGAGTTACAGTGTTCCTTATGTCTCAGATGTTTCTCCTGAAATGTGAATCTTTGTCTGTCACTGACTGTGAAGACTGAGACCCGAGCTCTCGCTGGTGATCTGAGAAGTGCGCTGGGTTTAAGAGGCAGCTGAAGGGCTTCCATTTTGATGGTCGAGTGATTTGAGATACAAAATGGACCTTTCAGCAGAAATTCCCAGAAGCGCTGAAGTTTGAGTCGTTCCTCAGGCGGCCGGACAGAGAGAGAAACGAGACACACAAAAGCCGATTGAAATGGTCCAGTGGACGCTTTCTTGACACGACGCATGGGCTTATCTGAGTTATATAATGTTCTGGTGGACATTAGAAACAGAGCCTCGAGTTAAGACTCGCTGGTTTATTTACGTAACCTGGTTTCCTTCATAATTAGTTGTGCTTTGGGTGCTTTATGGAAATTACAGTAGTGGTTCGAAGATCTGTGTGTTATTATTAGTTTAAGTGGATTCTCTTCTCAGATGATCGCAGAAATGTGTGTGTGTGTGTGTGTGTGTGTTTGAGATCCTCCAGACCGGTTTCATGTTCCTCTGAAGGATCCTGATGAAGGATGTGGCCGTCAAGGTTCTGTTGGACCACAAACCACAGATCATATCTGAACATCTCTCTCTCTCTCTCTCTCTCTCTCTCTCTCTCTCTCTCTCTCTCTCTCTCTCTCTCCTCTCTCTCTCTCTCTCTCTCTCTCTCTCTCTCTCTCTCTCTCTCTCTCTCTCTCTCTCTCTCACACACACACACACACACACACCACACACACACACACACACACACACACACACACACACACACACACACACACACACTTGTGATGTTGTTTTGTGTGAGTGAGTCTTATATTAGACACTAGTATTTTTATATATTAGTCATTGAACTGAAATATTAGGCTATTGAAATTAACATTTGTTAATGAACATATTATTTAAAATATAATCAAAATGTGTATTACATATGGGTTAGGGTTAATATGTAATTACAGTTTTTTCCAATCGCTATGACAGTTTTTTCAATACATTTAACAAGTTTCCTAAACTCTTAACGCACCAACACACCTAAAACACACAATTGGCAAAACGGTTAATTTCATGTTCAAAATCACACATTGTAAACTAAACTCCAAAACTAATTTTCAAAATACAATAATACAATAACACAATACACTGTCTAACAAAACACTGCAAACATGTCTCAAAATCAAGTAATTATTCAAAACACTAACACATGTTCTCTTCCAACAGGAACATTTAGTCAATCATAACACAATGACAAAAAAAACACTATCATCAGCTGGAATTACAGAAACTGCAGTATTTTATGTGTCAGGTCTGCCCTTATACAACACACAGTATATTGTATTGATCATAGATTGTGTTTTGCACTGTAGTTTCTTTTGAAGCCTCTCTACATTTTTGTTTTGTTGGGTTTAGTAAATGCATGCATTTTGTTTCTTTTGCTGCAGAAATTCAATACAAAAAATGAATGACCATCTCAGAGTAGCTTTATAGAATGTACAGTTTCTGAAAAAAAGACAGAGACAGAATTGCTGCAATACAGTAAAGACTTTATTTGCAAAAGGACATTACTGAAATATAACAAAATATGCAATATAGCTGCCATTTATATGTGAAAATACTAAATATACGAACAGAAAAGCACAAGAAGAAAAATAAAAATAAAATAAAGAGTCATCTTCTAATCTGCCCGGTCTTCTGCATTTGGCCACGTGTTCTCATCCAAATCACACCTGATATCTTCTCTGGCAAGGCATTGTGGGAAGAATCTTTTGACATGCCGTATCCACCCCCTGGCAGTGTTCAGCTGTGATGTCTTGGCATGCAGCATCCATTGCATCCAGGAGGGACATTTGGTCCTGTGGATGATGGTCAAAAACCTTCCATATCCAGGATGAGAAAAACTCCTCAATGGGGTTGAGGAAAGGGGAGTAAGGAGCAAGGAAAAGGGACATCATCCAAGGATGGGCGTCAATGCTGTGACTGCACGGGAATGGTGGAATGCCACATTGTCCCATGTGATCACGTATATTGGCAAGTGGTCTCTCACCTGCCCCCTTTCGACCTCTGGAACAAGTCTTTCGTGCAGGTCTTATTTCATTAGTTACCCTAGCTCTGGCCCTTCTTTGAGCGCCGCCACTCATTCGAACTCCTCTCCCTTGTCCTGGTACACGTCTTCCTATACCTAGTGCAGACATCTTTTTTTGTTCGTTTTTTTTTCTTCTCTATATTGTTCTCTTTCCACAAAAGATCAGCCAAAAAGGTCCTCTTTTATACCATATGGTCATGCGATTGAAAGAACCTCAGCACCTGAGTGTGTTTCCTAGAAATCAGCTGTGATTTATATATTTGCATAATTCAATCAGCTGTAACAATAGAATAAAATACTGGGGATATATTTGTGTTTCAATTCACAATATAAACAGCTGTTTACCTTGACTTTAGCCTATAAGGTTAGGTTTAGAACATGCTGTTATCTGTTCTGACATACAGTGTTAAAGCATTGGTAAATTTGGCAGTAAAAATCCATTGTTTTGGTCTTGTTTGAGCTTGTGTGTAAAAGAAGTTCAAGCATTTTAAATTTGTGTTAATTGTATGCATTTTGTGTTAAAGCAACAAGAAATGCGTTAATAGTATAGCTTACACAGACGAATGTAGTGATAACTGTGTTAAGAGTTTTGGAAAATTGTTAAAAGTATTGATAAATCTGTCATAGCAATCGTAAAAAACTGTAATATTTATAATAAATAATATTCATATAATTAATAATAAAAATAATATTATGATTAATATTAACATAAATATCTGACTTAAATTACAGTGCAACCCAAAAAAACCCTAAAATAATATTTAGATTTTATTAAAATGTACCATCATGGAAACACCTGGAATCATAAAGTTAATTTACCTGTATCATCACAGTTTCTGATAATAATAATATACTTTATTAATAATATAATAATAATTTAAAAAGTTTTTGAAAGAGGTCTCCTCTGCTCACCAAGGCTGCATTTATTTGATCTAAAATACGGTAAAAAAAAATATGAAATATTATTATAATGTAAATCGGCTGTTTTCTATGTGAATATATAGTAAAGTGTAATTTATTCTTGTGAATTTATCATCATTACTCCAGTCTCAGTGTCACATGATCCTTCAGAAATCACTATAATATGATGATCTGATGATCAAGAAACATTTATATTATCAGTTCATATTTTTGCGGAAACTGATACACAACCATTTTTATATTACTTTTATTATTCAAGGATGCATTAAAAGTGACAGTCAAGACATTCAAATAAATGCTGTTCTTTTCAACTTTTCTTTTCATCAGAGAATCCATCAAATGCTTTATGATCTCCAGAATGATCTTGTGGAGTTGCTCTGGTCCAGCAGAAGCTCGTGGGTTTGCAGATGTGTGTGTGACACACACAAGGCGTTCTTTGAGAGCGGAGTCAGAGGACAGCCACGGCTTGTGTGTGTGTGTGTGTGCGGGTGTGTGTGTGGCTCAGTGTCCGAGTCTGATCAAATATTGAAGAAGTCGAAGCTCTCGTTAGAGTTAATATTAATGGCTCTCGTGTTTCTGGCGTCGTGAGAGAGCGCTGGTCTAAACTGAGGCGTGTGGATGAGAGTGCGGGACATTCCCATATTGTGTGGCTATTTATAGAGTGTGTGTGTGTGTGTGTGTGTGTGTGTGTGTGTGTGTGTGTGTGTGTGTGTGTGTGTTTGAAATCCTTCAGCTTCATGGATCACGGTTCATCCCGA
The DNA here is from genome assembly GCA_036326025.1 of Chrosomus eos. Classification (NCBI taxonomy): domain Eukaryota; kingdom Metazoa; phylum Chordata; class Actinopteri; order Cypriniformes; family Leuciscidae; genus Chrosomus; species Chrosomus eos. Next base: position 896,934 of record CM070834.1, read on the forward strand.
CTTGGGTTGTTCATGCTTCTAGTCTTCACTTGCTCTTAAGCCCTTGCACACTGAAGGCCATTGCAGACTGAATCCGAAATTTTCGTATGCGTTTTTTTGTATTCGTGATTCTGTGAATTTTCAAGCTCCATTCAAACATCATTCAAACTGTTTGCTACGGATGCGAAAAACGCAGAAAATCGAACCCGATCCGATTTTTTTTATGACGGACTAAAGTTTCAGAGGCAGTGTGCAAGCGTGATTGACATAACGTGAGGTCGAATTTATTTTTTAACGTGCGAAAATTTCTGATGCGAATTTCGGACTCAATGTGCAATGGCCTTTATTCGTCGTCAATAAATACGACCTCACTTTATGTCAATCACGCTTACACACTAGTCCGTCATAAAAAAAATTGGAGCGGGTTTGATTTTCTGCGTTTTTCGCATCCGTAGCGAGCAGTTTGAATGCCGTTTTTCCGTATTCGTGATTCGGTGGCTCTGCATTGTCAAAACACCATTCAAACTGTTCGATACGGATGCGAAAAACACGGAAAATCGAACCCGATCCGATTTTTTTTTATGAAGGGCTAAAGTTTCGGAGGCAAAGTTTGACATAACACGAGGAAATTTTGGATGCATATCTATACAACGAATGTTATTTCTCGTGCCATTTATATGTCAAAAATAGATTTTTTTCACGTTTTTCACATGCATATGTTACACACTTTATGGCGTGTAATAGGCCTATACCATTCGTGGTATAGATACACACTTTCATGAGACTATAGCTATGTTTCCATCCACACGTTTTTATCCGCATTAAAGGTGGGGTATGTGATTTGCAAAACGGCCGGCAGATTTTGAAAATACACAACTCATAAGGTCCTACCTTCTCTTCTCCAACGCTGGCCCTGACTCCACCCTCTCTCTCTCTCTCTCTCTCTCTCTCTCTCTCTCCTCTCTCTCTCTCTCTCTCTCTCTCTCTCTCTCTCTCTCTCTCTCTCTCTCTCTGTACCGGGGCGACTTGCACTTCCTGTGACTGGGTCACGAGCTTTGAGTATGCGCACGAACGGGACACGCGCGCGAGGGGGGTATGGTACAACCGTTTGAGTGACGCATTTTCTGTCCAATGATTCTAGATGGTTTTGAAAATGATTGGCTGGAGTTTTTCGAGTCCTGCTCATTCCACAGATGATTACATTGCTTAATTTTCATTTCAGTGCTTCTAATTTACAGCCAGTAAGTGGGTTAGGAATAGGATTTCAAGTGATTTTGAAAAAATGGTCAGATAATTTGATTGACAAGAGGATGGAAACATGTTGTTGCAGTTTCGGACACAGTGTGCACTGGCCTTTAGGGTTTTCTTGCAGTTTCTGCTGTTTTAAAGCGAGAAGCTTCATAATTCTGTGCAGTTGTGTTGAATTGTGCAGATGACTATTAGTTTTCGTCAATTGACCATACTCACACTTTTTGTGTATTTTGAGCAGATATGGCCTTTGTTTGTATTATCAGACATTTATTTACATCTTCGCTGCTGTTACTGTAAATGTGTGTATTGTAAAACATCAGCGTGTGTGTTTGTGAAGCTGTGGTGACTCCAGCATTACGGATGTAACATTGACAGTCAAAATGTCAATTATCAGTATACGCTTTATGCTACTAGTCAAAAATTTGTGTGCGTTACTACTTCTATAATGCTTCTGAGAGAGTCTCTTCTGCTCTCCAAGCCTGCGTTTATTTGTTTAAAAATACAGTAAAAATTGTAAAATATTATTATAATTTGAAATCCTTCAGCTTCATGGATCACGGTTCATGCTTCTAGTCTTTACTGTGTGTTTTCTTGCAGTTTCTGCTCTGTTTTAAAGTGAGAAGCTTCATAATTATGTGCAGTTGTGTTGAATTATGAAGATTAAAATCAGTTTTAAGCTCATCATCTTAAAGTCTAACATGATCACAGTCTCGTCAACTGATCATATGGCGCTTTTCCACTGCATGGTACGGTACGGTTCGGTTCGGTACGGCTCACTTGTGGTGCTTTTCCACTGCATGGTACGGTACGGTACGGTGCGCTTCGGCGCGCTTTAAATGGTACCTGATCTGTTGAGGTTCCAAGCGTACCGTACCGGTACTAAAATGTGACGTGAAACACTGCAGATCACTGATTGGTCAGACAGACAGAATCGTCACTACCAGCATCATTGGATTTGCGACACGAGACACTAAACCCGCTATACAGAGTCATATAACCAGTAGACAACAGCCAACACGATAGCACCTGTGTTTTACTTACTTGCAAAAAAAAGAAGAGATCAACACTTTAAAAAGGAAATGGCTGAATCGTGGTCGAGGTGCAGACGTTCCTCTCGTTGGTTGCCTAGGAGCGGGTCCAGCGAGAGCTGGATGGGGCAAAACAGAATGAAAAAGTGTTCCAAGAAGTAGCAGCTAGCTCAGCTCTTAGCCGCACACGGCTATCACCGGACCTACAAACAGTGTAACGATCAGTCCCACCCACTTTGAATGGGTACTAACTGCAGTGGAAAAGCAACCGAGCTAGCGAACCGAACCGTGCCGTACCGAGTCGTACCACGCAGTGGAAAAGCGAAGCCGAACCGAACCGTTCCGCGCCGAATCGAACCGTACCGAACCGAGCGTACCATGCAGTGGAAAAGCGCCAATACGCATATTTCTTTTGTGTATTTTGAGCAGGTATGGTGTAAAATTAGCAATTCTATATCAGAAACATATATTTATATACAGTTACTGTAAAATGTGTGCATCTGAAAACATCAGCTCTTTAGATATTGTTATTGTTATTGGTCATTGAAAGCATCAGTTAGGGCTAGATATGCAGAATCAAGTTTCAAGTCCTTCAGGTTAGTGACTGAGTTAGTGACTGGGTTAGTGACTGGTTTTTCCTGTACTGTACTGTACATTCACGAACACAAACGGATGATAAACTATAGTCTGCTTGTGAAGATGTGCTGACGATGATTCCAGCATTACAGACATAATCATATCATGATAACATTTTATATTTAGATTGTGTATTTGAATGTACTTCTCTTCTATGAATGCTTTTCTCTTATAATGTTGTATTTCTCTTTTATTTTAAGCGCTTTGAGATGTAACTTTTAAAGGCGCTATAGAAAATAAAGTTTAGAATTATTATTATTATTATAACATTAACAGTCAAAATGTGAAATTATCGGTAAGATTTCTTTAATGTTTCTGATAGTCTCTTTCTTTCCACCAAGCCTGCATTTATTTGCTCAAAATGTAGTAAAAATTGTGAAATATTATTATAATGTAAATCATCTGTTTTCTATGTGAATATATAGTAAAGTGTAATTTATTCCTGTGATCAAAGCTGAATTTATCATCATTACTCCAGTCTTCAGTGTCACATGATCCTTCAGAAATCACTATAATATGATGATTGATATACATTTTATTTTTCAGGATTCTTTAATGAATAGAAAGTTCAAAAGACCTCTTTCTATGGATATGAAAGTTCTCTTACAAGCTGGTGTTTCAGTAAAGATCTGATAACAAAATATGAACAAAAATGATTTAATATTGTAGTGATCAGAGCAGAACGATGAAACAACGGTAAACTATTTACATTCACAGAATGTTGCACGTTAATGTTGAGATAGTGAAGTTTCATTACTCGTATAGTGACATTTATTATCATGTAAATATCACTTCAAACAAACTAAAGTAATACTAAACTGTAAACGATCCTGATACAGCAGCGGCGGATAGATACCCTGAAGTGATTAAACTGAAGATTGATGTTCTTCATGTGTAGTCAGATCAGTGCTGAAATGTCCTAGTTTAAAGCAAGCTATGGACTCGTTTCTTCATGTGTTAGTCAGATCAGTGCTGAGAACAGTCCATCTTTAAAGCATGCGATGGTCTCTGTCTTCTTCATGTGTTAGTCAGATCAGTGCTGAGAACAGTCCATCTTTAAAGCATGCGATGGTCTCTGTCTTCTTCATGTGTTAGTCAGATCAGTGCTGAGAATAGTCCATCTTTAAAGCATGCGATGGTCTCTGTCTTCTTCATGTGTTAGTCAGATCAGTGCTGAGAATAGTCCATCTTTAAAGCATGCGATGGTCTCTGTCTTCTTCATGTGTTAGTCAGATCAGTGCTGAGAATAGTCCATCTTTAAGCATGCGATGGTCTCTGTCTTCTTCATGTGTTAGTCAGATCAGTGCTGAGAATAGTCCATCTTTAAAGCATGCGATGGTCTCTGTCTTCTTCATGTGTTAGTCAGATCAGTGCTGAGAATAGTCCATCTTTGAAGCATGCGATGGTCTCTGTCTTCTTCATGTGTTAGTCAGATCAGTGCTGAGAATAGTCCATCTTTAAAGCATGCGATGGTCTCTGTCTTCTTCATGTGTTAGTCAGATCAGTGCTGAGAATAGTCCATCTTTAAAGCATGCGATGGTCTCTGTCTTCTTCATGCTTTGATGATCTATGCGGTTTGATGGACTCTCATTGGCTGGTCGAATCAGGCCAAACACTGAAAGAGAACAGCGGATTTGGAACTGAAGTTTTCCTGAGGGAAAACGCTTCCTGGTTATTTTCCAATGTTTTGGTCCTGAGCGTTTGATTCTCTTCTTCTTACAGTCGCTCCCAAAGCTCGGATGGGCTCGCTGAGGGTCATCAATGACATCAGCATCTTGCCCTCTTGACCTCAGAGTTTGTGCAGTGTGTACTGTACTGTACTGTAGTGTAGTGTAGTGTAGTGTAGTGTACTGTAGTGTAGTGTAGTGTAGTGTAGTGTACTGTAGTGTAGTGGTAGTGTAGTGTATGTACTGTAGTAGTGTACTGTAGTGTAGTGTAGTGTACTGTAGTGTACTGTACTGTAGTGTAGTGTAGTGTACTGTAGTGTAGTGTAGTGTACTGTAGTGTAGTGTAGTGTAGTGTAGTGTAGTGTACTGTAGTGTCCTGTACTGTACTGTAGTGTACTGTAGTGTAGTGTAGTGTACTGTACTGTAGTGTACTGTAGTGTAGTGTAGTGTACTGTAGTGTACTGTACTGTAGTGTAGTGTAGTGTACTGTAGTGTAGTGTAGTGTACTGTAGTGTAGTGTAGTGTAGTGTAGTGTAGTGTACTGTAGTGTACTGTACTGTACTGTATGTAGTGTATGTACTGTAGTGTAGTGTAGTGTACTGTAGTGTAGTGTACTGTAGTGTACTGTACTGTACTGTAGTGTACTTAGTGTAGTGTACTGTACTGTAGTGTAGTGTAGTGTAGTGTAGTGTACTGTACTGTAGTGTAGTGTACTGTAGTAGTGTAGTGTACTGTAGTGTAGTGTAGTGTACTGTAGTGTACTGTACTGTACTGTATGTAGTGTACTGTACTGTACTGTAGTGTAGTGTAGTGTAGTGTAGTGTAGTGTACTGTACTGTAGTGTACTGTAGTGTACTGTAGTGTAGTTGTAGTGTACTGTAGTAGTAGATGTACGTGTACTGTAGTGTACTGTACGTACTGTATGTAGTGTAGTGTACTGTAGTGTAGTGTATGTAGTGTAGTGTACTGTAGTGTACTGTAGTATGTACTGTACTGTACTGTACTGTAGTGTAGTGTACTGTATGTAGTGTACTGTAGTGTAGTGTAGTGTACTGTAGTGTACTGTACTGTAGTGTATGTACTGTAGTGTACTGTAGTGTAGTGTACTGTAGTGTAGTGTACGTAGTGTAGTGTATGTACTGTATGTAGTGTACTGTAGTGTAGTGTAGGTGTACTGTAGTGTAGTGTACTGTATTGTAGTGTACTGTAGTGTAGTGTATGTATGTATGTAGTGTACTGTAGTGTAGTGTATGTAGTGTATGAGTGTAGTATGTAGTGTAGTGTACTGTAGTGTAGTGTACTGTATGTAGTGTAGTGACTGTAGTGTAGTGTACTGTACTGTAGTGTAGGTGTAGTGTACTGTAGTGTAGTGTAGTGTAGTGTAGTGTACTGTAGTGTAGTGTAGTGTAGTGTAGTATAGTGTACTGTAGTGTAGTATAGTGTACTGTAGTGTACTGTAGTATAGTGTACTGTAGTGTAGCATGTGTACTGTGTAGTGTAGTGTACTGTAGTAAGTGTACTGTAGTGTAGTGTACGTTGTTTACTGTAGTATAGTGTACTGTAGTGTAGTGTTGTGTACTGTAGTATATTGTAGTGTTGTGTACAGTAGTATATTGTAGTGTTGTATAGTGTAGGCTACTGTAATGTACTGTAGTATAGTGTAATGTAGTGAGTGGTGTGTACGTAGTATATTTAGTGTTGTGTACAGTAGTATATGTAGTGTTGTGTACTGTAGTATAGTGTACTATAGTGTAGCGTTGTGTACTGTGTAGTGTAGTGTACTGTAGTATAGTGTAGTGTAGTGCACTGTAGTGTACTAGTGTAGTGTGCTGTAGTATAGTATACTGTAGTGTAGTGTTGTGTACTGTAGTATATTGTAGTGTTGTGTACAGTAGTATATTGTAGTGTTGTGTACTGTAGTATAGTGTACTGTAGTGTAGTGTAGCGTTGTGTACTGTAGTATAGTGTAGGCTACTGTAGTGTCCTGTAGTGTAGTGTACTGTAGTGTAGTGTTGTGTACTGTAGTATATTGTAGTGTTGTTTACAGTAGTATGTTGTAGTTTTGTATACTGTAGTGTAGTGTAGTATAGTGTACTGTAGTATATTGTAGTTTTGTATACTGTAGTATTGTGTTGTATATTGTAGTGTTGTGTACAGTAGTATATTGTAGTGTGGTGTACTGTAGTATAGTGTACTGTAGTGTACTGTATTATAGTGTAGTGTTGTGTACTGTAGTATAGTGTACTGTAGTGTTGTGTATTGTAGTGTTGTGTACAGTAGTATATTGTAGTGTTGTGTACTGTAGTATGGTGTACTGTAGTGTACTGTATTATAGTGTAGTGTTGTGTACTGTAGTATAGTGTACTGTAGTGTTGTGTACTGTAGTAAAGTGTGCTGTTGTGTACTGTGGTGTACTGTAGCATAGTGTAGTGTAGCGTTGTGTACTGTGTAGTGCAGTGTAGTGTTGTGTACTGTATAGTGTACTGTAGTATACAATGCAGTGTAGTATAGTGTTGTGTACTGTGGTATAGTGCAGTGTAGTGTAGTGTAGTGTTGTGTACTGTGTAGTGCAGTGTAGTGTTGTGTACTGTATAGTGTACTGTAGTATAGTGTAGTGTTGTGTACTGTATAGTGTACTGTGGTATAGTATAGTGTAGTGTTGTGTACTGTGGTATAGTGTAGTGTTGTGTACTGTATAGTGTACTGTGGTATAGTATAGTGTAGTGTTGTGTACTGTATAGTGTACTGTGGTATAGTGCAGTGTAGTGTAGTGTTGTGTTGTGTACTGTATAGTGTACTGTGGTATAGTGTAGTGTTGTGTACTGTGGTAAAGTGCAGTGTAGTGTAGTGTTGTGTACTGTGGTATAGTGCAGTGTAGTGTTGTGTACTGTATAGTGTACTGTGGTATAGTGTAGTGTTGTGTACTGTGGTATAGTGCAGTGTAGTGCAGTGTAGTGTTGTGTACTGTATAGTGTACTGTGGTATAGTGTAGTGTTGTGTACTGTGGTATAGTGCAGTGTAGTGTAGTGTAGTGTTGCGTACTGTATAGTGTACTGTGGTATAGTGTAGTGTAGTGTTGTGTGCTGTATAGTGTTCTCTGTAGTGTAGTATAGTATAGTATAGTGTACTGTAGTATAGTGTAGTGTATGTTGTGTACTGTATAGCGTTCTCTGTAGTGTAGTATAGTGTAGTACAGTATAGTGCAGAATAGTATAGTATATTGTAGTATTGTGTAGTATAGTATAGTATAGTGTAGTGTAATGTTGTCTTTTCCATTTGAGAGAATCTGTATTTTAGTGCATTAATCTTCATAATAACTCTGAAAGTTTAATTTCACTGCACATTACTTGAATTGATACCAAACGTTAGTCTCTATTTGCTTTTGAGATTGTGTATTTGAGATTATTAAACTATTTAAAGGAATAGTTCAGACAAAAATTATCATTCTGTCATAATTTACTCCCTCAATGTCTTACTTTATTCAGTGAAACAACTCTTCAGAAATGTTGTTCTGTTCAAAAACAGTCTTCAAAATATCTTCTTTTGTGTCTGGCAGACTAAAGCAATGCATAAAAGTTTAAAATTAATATTTTTCTCCATGACAGCTCTCAAATCTCATTAGTTTTCATGCTTTTTTTTTTTTTAAATATAAAGGACAAAAAATGCATCTTGCCATTGGTAGATGTGTTTCTCGTAACCAATCACGGCCGTCCATGTCTGAATATGCAGAAGTGAGATTATGAGAATATGTGTTTACTGTAATTCAGCACATGAATATGTGTTTACTGTAATCCAGCACATGAATATGTGTTTACTGTAATCCAGCACATGAATATGCGTTTACTGTAATCCAGCACACGAATGTGTTTACTATAATCCAGCACACGAATATGTGTTTACTGTAATCCAGCACATGAATATGCGTTTATTGTATTCCAGCACACGAATGTGTTTACTATAATCCAGCACACGGATATGCGTTTACTGTAATCCAGCACACGAATGTGTTTACTGTAATCCAGCACATGAATGTGTTTACTGTAATCCAGCACATGAATATGTGTTTACTGTAATCCAGCACATGAATATGTGTTTACTGTAATCCAGCACATGAATATGCGTTTACTGTAATCCAGCACATGAATGTGTTTACTGTAATCCAGCACATGAATATGCGTTTACTGTAATCCAGCACATGAATGTGTTTACTGTAATCCAGCACACAAGTATGCGTTTACTGTAATCCAGCACACGAATGTGTTTACTATAATCCAGCACACGAATATGTGTTTACTGTAATCCAGCACATGAATATGCGTTTACTGTAATCCAGCACACGAATGTGTTTACTATAATCCAGCACACGAATATGTGTTTACTGTAATCCAGCACATGAATATGCGTTTACTGTAATCCAGCACACGAATGTGTTTACTAAATCCAGCACACGAATATGTGTTTACTGTAATCCAGCACATGAATATGCGTTTATTGTATTCCAGCACACGAATGTGTTTACTATAATCCAGCACATGAATATGCGTTTACTGTAATCCAGCACATGAATATGTGTTTACTGTAATCCAGCACACGAATATGCGTTTACTGTAATCCAGCACACGAATATGCGTTTACTGTAATCCAGCACACGAATATGCGTTTACTGTAATCCAGCACATGAATATGCGTTTACTGTAATCCCAGCACATGAATATGCGTTTACTGTAATCCAGCACATGAATATGCGTTTACTGTAATCCAGCACACGAATATGTGTTTACTGTAATCCAGCACACGAATATGCGTTTACTGTAATCCAGCACATGAATATGCGTTTTCTATAATCCAGCATATGAATATGCGTTTACTGTAATCCAGCACATGAATATGGGTTTACTGTAATCCAGCACACACGAATATGTGTTTACTGTAATCCAGCACACGAATATGCGTTTACTGTAATCCAGCACACGAATATGCGTTTACTATAATCCAGCACACGAATATGCGTTTACTGTAATCCAGCACATGAATATGCGTTTTCTATAATCCAGCACATGAATATGCGTTTACTGTAATCCAGCACATGAATATGCGTTTTCTATAATCCAGCACATGAATATGCGTTTACTGTAATCCAGCACATGAATATGCGTTTTCTATAATCCAGCACATGAATATGCGTTTACTGTAATCCAGCACATGAATATGGGTTTACTGTAATCCAGCACACGAATATGTGTTTTACTGTAATCCAGCACACGAATATGCGTTTACTGTAATCCAGCACACGAATATGCGTTTACTATAATCCAGCACACGAATATGCGTTTACTGTAATCCAGCACATGAATATGCGTTTTCTATAATCCAGCACATGAATATGCGTTTACTGTAATCCAGCACATGAATATGCGTTTTCTATAATCCAGCACATGAATATGCGTTTACTGTAATCCAGCACATGAATATGCGTTTTCTATAATCCAGCACATGAATATGAGTTTACTGTAATCCAGCACATGAATATGGGTTTACTGTAATCCAGCACACGAATATGTGTTTACTGTAATCCAGCACACGAATATGCGTTTACTGTAATCCAGCACACGAATGTGTTTACTATAATCCGCACACGAATATGCGTTTACTGTAATCCAGCACATGAATATGCGTTTTCTATAATCCAGCACATGAATATGCGTTTTTATAATCCAGCACATGAATATGCGTTTACTGTAATCCAGCACACGAATATGCGTTTACTGTAATCCAGCCACACTGAATCATAACGTTTACGTAATACAGCACACGAAATATATGCGTTTACTGTAATCCAGCACAGAATATGCGTTTACTGTATAACCAGAATAGTTATTAATCAGCCAGTATTTTACTGTAATCCATCACAGAATATGCGTTTACTGTAATCCAGCACACTGAATATGCGTTTACTGTAATCCAGCACATGAATATGCGTTATTATCTGTAAATTGCCTGAACACACCGAATATGCGTTTACTGTAATCCAGCACACAGAATAATGCGTTCTACTGTAATCCAGCACACGAATATGCGTTTACTGTAATCCAGCACACGAATATGCGTTTACTGTAATCCAGCACGCGAATATGCGTTTACTGTAATACAGCCACGCAGAATATGCGTTTACTGTAATCAGCACATGAATATGCGTTTACTGTAATCCAGCACACGAATATGTGTTTACTGTAATCCAGCACACGAATATGCGTTTACTGTAATCCAGCACACGAATATGCGTTTACTGTAATCCAGCACACGAATATGCGTTTACTGTAATCCAGCACATGAATATGCGTTTACTGTAATCCAGCACATGAATATGCGTTTACTGTAATCGAGCACATGAATATGCGTTTACTGTAATCCAGCACATGAATATGTGTTTACTGTAATCCAGCACATGAATATGCGTTTACTGTAATCCAGCACACGAATATGCGTTTACTGTAATCCAGCACATGAATATGGTTTACTGTAATCCAGCACATGAATATGCGTTTACTGTAATCCAGCACACGAATATGCGTTTACTGTAATCCAGCACATGAATATGCGTTTACTGTAATCTAGCACACAAATATGCGTTTACTGTAATCCAGCCACACGAATATGCGTTTACTGTAATTCAGCACCGAATATGCGTTTACTGTAATCCAGCACATGAATATGTGTTTACTGTAATCCAGCACATGAATATGTGTTTACTGTAATCCAGCACATGAATATGGTTTACTGTAATCCAGCACATGATATGCGTTTACTGTAATCCAGCCATGAATATGCGTTTACTGTAATCGAGCACACGAATATGCGTTTACTGTAATCCAGCACATGAATATGTGTGTTTACTGTAATCCAGCACATGAATGAAATATGTCCGAGTTTCTTCAGATTACAGAGCTTGAGGAAGGAGTGAAGGATATCTCCAACAGCTTCATCATCATCATTAATAAAGCGTTCCCACGCCTGAGGCCGACGTTACTGTATTACTGAAGCTCAGGAGATGAAATATGTCTCTTTTCTTTAATAATGCAAGAGCTGTAGATTGTGTGTTATAAGACACTAGTGTAAAGCAGCATTTTTAATCCAGAGACATTTATTTGATGCGTTGCAGATATGAGACTCGCGTTGTGGTTTTTATATGAAGCAAGCGCGTGAATCTGATCAAAATAATAAAATTAGGGCTGTCAAATGATGAATCACGATTAATCACATCCAAAATAAAAGTCTTTGTTTACATAATATATGTGGGTGCACTGTGTATAATTATTTTGTATAATGTATATTTAAGAAAAAAATATTATTTATATATAAAATATTTATATATAATATAAATTATATATAAATCTATATACAGTATATACATGAAAATATTTCTTAAATATATACAAGCATGTGTGTGTATTTATATATATAAAAAAATAATACACAGTGCACCCACATATATTATGTAAACAAAGACTTTTATTTTGGATGTGATTAATCGTGATTAATCATTTGACAGCCCTAAATAAAATATAAATTTTTGATCAAATATAATAAAATATTATTTCATAAGCAGTTCATAAGGAGATGTGTGTGTGAAAGCAGTTCATAAGGAGATGTGTGTGTGTGTGTGTGTGTGTGTTTGTGTGTGTGTGTGTGTGTGTGTGTGTGTGTGTGTGTGTGTTGTGTGTGTGTGTGTGTGAAAGCAGTTCATAAGGAGATGTGTGTGTGTGAGCAGTTCATAAGGAGATTGTGTGTGGTGTGTGTGTGTGTGTGTGTGTGATGTGTGTGTGTGTGTGTGTGTGTGTGTGTGTGTGTGTGTGTGTGTGAAAGCAGTTCATAAGGAGATGTGTGTGTGTGAAGCAGTTCATAAGGAGATGTGTGTGTGTGAGCAGTTCATAAGGAGATGTGTGTGTGTGTGTGTGTGTGTGTGTGTGTGTGTGTGTGTGTGTGTGTGTGTGTGTGTGTGTGTGTGTGTGTGTGTGTGTTGGTTTATGTGATTTATGAGGACACAAATTTGTATAATGACTTGTGTATTACACTGGTATTACAACTTATGGGTGGTTTATGAGGACATTTCAAAAGTCCTCATAAATCAAATGGCTTAAAAAACATAAAAAACAATGTTTTATTAAAAAATTAAAAATGCAGCATGTCTCCTGTAAGGGGTAGGTTTAGGGACAGGGGCAGTGTAGGGGGATAGAATATATAGTTTGTACAGTATAAAAACCATTACGCCTATGGAGAGTCCTCATAATGCTGTTGCACCAACATGTGTGTGTGTGTGTGTGTGTGTGTGTGTGTGTGTGGTGTGTCGAGTTGAGTCAGCTTTATTTATAAAGCGCTTTTTACAACACACAGTTTCAAAGCAGCTTTACAGAGATAACAGGAAAATAATGCAACAAAGTTTGTTTCCAGAAGAAAATATCATCAGTCCAGCTTCAGTAAGTTCATGGATGGTTCATTTCTGTAAAAAAAAGTTCAGTCCTCATATAATGGTATCAATGCAGGAGATCAATAATAATGTTGAATATTAAATTAAATGTCCTCAACTAAGCAAGAAAAAAGACAAAAGCGTCAGGAACAGAAACTCCATCAGTGACAGAATGAAGAAAACCCTCGTGAGAAACCAGACTCTCAGATTCTCTGATTATGATTATGATTCAGGCATTACAGGTCAGAGGTTAGATTGGATCAGAGAGTGTGTATGTGTGTGTTTGTGTTTGAAGAGTCAGGAAGATCTGCTGCCGATGCCTTGAGGAGCACAAAATGGTGGATGTCCAGTGTCAGCATTAGCCTTGACGCGCGCGCGAGTGAAATGGAGTCGCTAGCGCTGATGCGGGAGATAATTCAGACAGGAGCAGTGGAGCGACGAGTCTCCTCGACCACAGTACTTTCTCACATCAACATCAGTGTGTGTGTCTTCTGTCACAGCTGACCTGAGCTCTCCTGGGATTCATTATTTACTGACCTGCAAACATCATCATAATTATGCATTATTAGTATAGTCAAGTCAAGTCACCTTTATTTATATAGCGCTTTTTACAATACAAATTGTTTCAAAGCAGCTTTACAGAGATAACAGGAAAACAATGTTGTAATAGTATTGTTCAATTGAAAATTAAATGTCCCCAACTAAGCAAGCCAAAAGGCGAAGGCAACAGTGGCAAGGAACCAAAACTCCATCAGGTGACAGAATGGAGAAAAAAACCTTGGGAGAACCCAGGCTCAGTCGGGGGGCCAGTCCTCCTTTGGCCAACGAATGAACAGTGTATGATTGTGAGTTAGGCAGCATAATGTCAGGAGTCAGATGGGGTCAGAACTTTCACGATATTATCCAGTTCATCTGGTTGGGTTGGGTCATCCGGCCGGTGAGGAGATGAGTGGTGAGGTGTCCATGGGCCTTCACAGCGCTGATAATGCGTGTCGACGTGTCCATGTGATGGTCCTTCATCAGATCTGGATATGCCCTGGATCCGGCGGTCTGCGGTAAACCTCGGGATAAACAGAGAGACTAATATTAGCGTAGACGCCATCCTTCTTATGATGTACAAAGTACATCAGGAATTATGGGAAGTGTTCCCGGTTCCGGCTGATCTAATCTATGCAGCCTAACATTGAATTATAGAAATCTATAATGTGTTATGTGTATGCTAAGCCAAAGAGATGTGTTTTTAGTCTAGATTTAAACTGACAGACTGTATCTGCTTCCCGGACCGTGTTAGGAAGATTGTTCACAAAGTTTTTGGTGCTAAATAGGAAAAGATCTACCGCAGCAGTCGATTTTTGATATTCTAGGTATTATTCAACTGGCCAGAGTTTGACGATCGCAATAGGACGTGAAGGACTATAATGCGTTAAGAGCTCGGCTCACGTACTGGGGAGCTAAACCATTTAGTGCTTTTGTTAAGTAATCAGCATATTTAAAAATTTATACGATGTTGAATAGGCAAGCCTATGCAGTGCTTGACCAGAACCGGGCTTATATGGGTCATATTCCTGGTTCTGGTAAGATACTCTAGCGGCTGCATTTTGAAACTAGGTGTAGTTTCGTTTATT
>CM070834.1:919183-954183 GCA_036326025.1 Chrosomus eos
TCGGCTTTACTTCTTGATATTCGGCAAGCGTTGCTACATTGGACCAGAATGGCTTCATCGCAGCTCTCCTCGCCATTATTGACAGAGAGTCGACATAACGTCATCCATCGTCTCAGCCACTCTCTTTCCTTTTGGCCCGGAAAAATTGATTTCTGAACCGAAGTCTACACACAATTCCAGATCGTGACTGAAGGAAAATGAAATTGAGCGGAAGTGCGTAGGAGGGCGGAGCCAGGCTAGTTTGGATCGGCTTCCTCCTCCGAATCACAACCTGTAAGTACTGTTAATAATTGTTGCTTTTATGGGTTTTGTAGCATTCTCAATAAAAGTGTGTGTGTGTGTGTGTGTGTGGTGTGTGTGTGTGTGTGTGTGTGTGTGTGTGTGTTGTGTGTGTGTGTGTGTGTGTGTGTGTGTGTGTGTGTGTGTGTGTGTGTGTGTGTGTGTGTGTGTGTGTGTGTGTGTGTGTGTGTGGTGTGTGTTTGTCAGTTACGCTCAGCGCAGCTTAGGTCTCCAATGTCATTTTTTTTTTTTTTAATATGTAAAATGTTTGTCGTTGTTATTGGAGTTGTCATAAAGAATAGAGCGTATTGTAGTACTGCAGTGCTTTATCAATCTGACCAATCACAGCAGATTAGCGTCACGTAAAGGCGGGGTTTGAAAAATGAGTCTTCAAACGAATCATTTGGGAATCACTGAGCAAATCAGGTAAAATAAATGCATATTATAAGACAACAAAAGTGTTTTTTGTCATTGCATGTAAAACTGTTGTTGGGGACTCCCAGAACAATATTAGGAACATTTTAAATGCCATAATAGGTACCCTTTAAAACTGTCATTATGTCCTGACAGTAGAATATGAGACAGATAATCTCTGAAAAAAGCGAGCTCCTCTGGCTCCTCCCAGTGGTCCTATTGCCATTTGCAGAAATACACGCTCCCGGTCAGAAACAACCAATCAGAGCCAGGAGGAGTGTCTTAGCAGTGTCAATCACGCTCGTGTACGCGCTGATCACACCCCTCTCTTGCACAGCGCGAGCGCAGGAGCGCGTACCGTCGTTCAAACTCAAGATTGCCGGCGAGCTGCAGCTGTGCTTATTACGGAGAAACAACCTAAACTGCCAATTCTCGAGTGACACCTGCTCATAAAACAAAGAGGTAAAAGGAAAAAGAAAAGGATGACGATAAACAAGCGAAAAAGAAAGAATTAGACAGAACCCATTGACTCGGTGTCAAAACTCTAGCCACATAACATGTAGATAAAATGTCACGCACTCTCTCTGTGTCACAGTCCTCGTCTGCACCTGTCTGTCCTTGTCTCTGCACTACACTTCCCAGGATCCTCTTGTCTCCACACCTGAACTCACTCCCTCATCATCCACCTGTTCATCGTTATCATCATCTGTGTCACCTGTCTTCACCTCGTTAGTGTTCATTTGTACTTGTATTTAGTTTGCTTGTGTTCAGTCTGTCTTGGTCGGTTCTCGTTAATGTTCCCTGGTTTTGGTGTATGTAAACCTTCTGCCTGTCTTCCCTGTACCTTTGTTTTGGAATATTAAGTAAATGTTGGAATTGGATCTTTTTGACTCTGCTTACCTTCTTCAACCCACACCACACCCGTGACAGAAGAACCGACCAAGACGAAGCATGGAAGTTGCCCGCTTCCTTTCAACCCCAGCCGATCGCCTGACACACTATTTTCAGGATGGTCACCCGATCGAAAACTATGTCGCCGGCTTCCTGGAGATCTCAAATGGGGTAAGCTGGAAAGATGACGTCTTGAAGACCGTCTTCTGGTGCGGTCTGGACGAACGTCTATACCAGCAGGCACCAGCGGCGACAATCCGAGGGTCTTTTGCTCAATACCTGGATCATGTGCTCTGGTTGAGTGGCTCAGCCTTCACCGTTGGTGAGGCTGATGACATCGCCACTCAACCACCATCTCCAGCCATCTCCACCAGACCTACCATCAAGCCAGCCGTCGGTCTGGTCTATGGTCGTCCAGGACTGGTCTCATGCATAGCTGATCCCCCGCTGATATCAGCACGTGCTGCCAGGAAAGTCCAGCCAGAGACCGCAGTCAAGCCTTCACCGCTGGTCCCGTCCAGCCCAGTCAAGCCGTCACCGCTGGGCCCGTCCAGCCCACTCAAGCCTTCACCGCTGGTCCCGTCCAGCCCACTCAAGCCTTCACCGCTGGTCCCGTCCAGCCCACTCAAGCCTTCACCGCTGGTCCCGTCCAGCCCAGTCAAGCCCTCACCGCTGGTCCCGTCCAGCCCTGCCGAGCCCTCACCGCTGGCCCCGTCCAGCCCAGTTGAGCCTTCACCGCTGGTCCCGTCCAGCGTCCAGCCAGAGACCGTCCAGCCAGAGACCGTCCAGCCAGAGACCGTCCAGCCAGAGACCGTCCAGCCAGAGACCGTCCAGCCAGAGACCGTCCAGCCAGAGACCGTCCAGCCAGAGACCGTCCTTCCAGAGACTTCTTCCCCGCTGGTCCCGTCCAGCCCTGCCGAGCCCTCACCGCTGGTCCACGTCAGTCACATAACGTCTGCCCAGCCTGTCCCAGAGCCTGTCCCTCATCCAGTCAATCTCCCCATTAATTTTTGGGGGGGGGGGCCATAGGCCCTCGCCGTGGGCGCCGAAGGACCCACGGCCACCCGAAGGGGCCTCACCGCCATGGCCACCCGAAGGGGCCTCACCGCCGTGGCCACCCGAATGGGCTTCACCGCCGTGGCCACCCGAAGGGGCCTCTCCGCCATGGCCACCCGAAGGGGCTTCACCGCCATGGCCACCCGAAGGGGCTTCTCCGCCATGGGCACCCGAAGGGGCCTCCCCGCCATGGTCACCCGAAGGGTCCTCACCGCCGTGGTCGCCCGAGGGTCCAACAGCTCCGCCCTGGACGCCCGAGGGATCATCTGCTCCGCCATGGCCACGCCCACAGCCTGCTCCGCCCTGGACGCCCAAGGGTCCAACAGCTCCGCCCTGGAAGCCCGAGGGGTCATCTGCTCCGCCATGGTCACGCCCACAGCCTGCTCCGCCCTGGACGCCCGAGGGTCCAACAGCTCCGCCCTGGACGCCCGAGGGTCAACGCTCCGCCTGGACGCCCGAGGTCATCGCTCCGCCATGGTCACGCCCACAGCCTGCTCCGCCCTGGACGCCCGAGGGTCCAACAGCTCCGCCCTGGACGCCCGAGGGGTCATCTGCTCCGCCATGGTCACGCCCACAGCCTGCTCCGTTCTGGCCACGCCCACGTCCTGCTCCACCATGGTCACCTGCTCGTCCTGCTCCGCCTGGACCATCCTGGAGTCCGTCCCATTGCACCTGGTCCACCTTCCTGTCACGGACTCCAGGATGCCCACCCTCCCACCCCTCTTCTACGGCGTGAGGACACGCCTACCGGGAGGGGGGAGTAATGTCACAGTCCTCGTCTGCACCTGTCTGTCCTTGTCTCTGCACTACACTTCCCAGGATCCTCTTGTCTCCACACCTGAACTCACTCCCTCATCATCCACCTGTTCATCGTTATCATCATCTGTGTCACCTGTCTTCACCTCGTTAGTGTTCATTTGTACTTGTATTTAGTTTGCATGTGTTCAGTCTGTCTTGGTCGGTTCTCGTTAATGTTCCCTGGTTTTGGTGTATGTAAACCTTCTGCCTGTCTTCCCTGTACCTTTGTTTTGGAATATTAAGTAAATGTTGGAATTGGATCTTTTTGACTCTGCTTACCTTCTTCAACCCACACCACACCCGTGACACTCTGCTAAGCAACAATTGAAACCTGCTAATTCACTGGCTTGTCATGTTGCTGAAATAATGTACTAGCACACCTTATCTAGCATTATATATCGCTAGAATAATTACTTACATACTGTAGCGTTAGTTACCGTTATATTACA
The DNA here is from genome assembly GCA_036326025.1 of Chrosomus eos. Lineage (NCBI taxonomy): Eukaryota > Metazoa > Chordata > Actinopteri > Cypriniformes > Leuciscidae > Chrosomus > Chrosomus eos. Next base: position 923,071 of record CM070834.1, read on the forward strand.
GTTTTTCTCGATTGTTTACACACATTTTCTGAAAGAATGCCTCATATTCTCAGAACTCTACACACAAATCAAAAAACACACACACAATGGGCAAAACCCTCAATTCTCCTGCAAAATGAAACTTTACATTCAAAACAATGTTATTTCTTCTCAAAATGGTATTTTGTTTTCAAATGACACACACAAACCATCATATGAATAGACATTTATAAGAAGCAGTTGAACACTGATGTGCTCAATGTAAAACACTGTGATGAATGGAAAACACTTCTTCTCCATTCATCAAAATGACTCAGGCCTTTTTTGTTCAGTGTTACACTTACTACAGACAGTACATACATAAATGTGGTGTAAAATATTTGAGAATATTGTTTTTATACACAGAACACACAAATACACGGCGACAAATACATTTTATTTTTCCCACAAAAACAATGGGAGATAGATCGCACATTTCATACATCACAACCAACACAAAGTTGCACATACAGTGGTCTACATACAAAACAACAGAAAGATGTACTGTATTCAGTTACAGTAAAAAAAAAAATAACTATGCTGCATCTTCTCTTAGCAATCAGAGCTTTAGCATAAAAGACCGAAACAGAATTGTAAAACTGTGTGACAAAGAGATTTTTTGCATGAAAATTGTGCCAAATGCAGATAATTGTGTGTAGTGTTTTGAAAAACGTGTGTTTTAGATCTGCAATTTGAGTGTAAAGCAGGAATTGTGCTTGTAGTTTAGCAGAATTGGTTCAGGGGGTTGGTGAATGAGTTACATGTTGTGGTCATTAGTCTCAAGTACCAGAATTTGTGTATAAACAATTGAGAAAAACTGTAACGTTATCTTACTAGCTATTTATAACTTATAGAAAGAGTGCAACATTATAAAGTTACATGTATTGCAAAATACGTAATGATTTGAGGACCAAGTTTGTAGTCAGGCCATAGTCAATGTAAAGCATATTGTTGACGTTTAGTCCCTATTAGTGAATCTTCCAAATAACTTTTTATCCGCCATCATCGGTGGCCCTGTTTACTATCCTGCGCGTTCACGGCAGGATCCGCTGTGGAGGACGAGCTGTGGATGACGAGCTGTGGAGGGAGGGCTGTAGCGCAGCAGAGAGCAGGGGGGGGGGGGGGGGACCTGTAAGTTGTGCTTATTCAAATTTTCAGGCTAAGTCAACGTTTTCTCAAAACTCCCTACTGCAGCTTTAACTGCCGAGTTCTTGCAAGATCGCTTCTCTAGCTACTCTAGCCTGACTCCGCCTCTTAAGTACTTCCGCTCAATTTTCAATTTCCTTCAGTACTCTGTCTGGGATTCTGCTGTATTCTTTGTTTTTCTCCGGTCAATTTTTTACCGGGCCAATCAGCGAACAGAGGAAGTGTCTGAGAACGATGGCGTTGATGTCGTGTGTTATTTTGAGTTGTAGTTCAGTAATGGCAGCGGAGAAAGATGCGAGCGAATCCGTTCGGTCCGTTGTGGCGACGCTCCCGAATATCCATAAGTTAAAGCCGGAGCAAGAACAATCTGTGCTGAGTTCTGTTGGTGGCCATGATGTTGTGGCCCTCCTCCCCACGGGGTTCGGGAAAATACGTTAGCGATTGGTTATGGCAGAACCAATAGTTTTAGACTTCAATAGAGTTCCGCATAGAGTATGCATCTCTGGGGAGAAACCCCCTGATTATCCGTTCCCTTCGTGGTACTCTGAGGCTGAGACCTGCGACTCGAACCCGGGCTCCGGCTTGGGATCTTGCTATAGTCCTAGAGGGCCAATCTGTGGCTCCCTTTGAGCCCTTCGAATCAGTTTCAGACCTTTAAGACCATTTTCCCTTAAGATAGTTGGAGACCTTCAGGCCCGTTCGGTTTCTCCCACCTGCCTTGAATTCGCACCTGAGATAGTCAAGGCATTTCTCTATTCTAAACAGGGCTACGTCCCTAAAGTGCCGACCAATAAACAGAGGCATATCGTGTTGCAAGCTTTCTGTCCTCCAACTTTTACGACTCCTGACTAGGAAAAGCTGAATCTCCTCTGTTCAGTAGGAAACTTGGGCTTCCCCATGGAGAAAATCAGATCAGCTGTTTGTCTGTTTTGGATCACCTAAGAAAGGTCTTCCAGCTTCTAAGCAAACAATCAGCAAGTAGATAGTCGAGGTTATTTCTCTTGCTTATGAGTTCTCTGGCCAGCTGTCACCTTTGGTAGTCAAATCTCCAAAGCTTTAAGGCCCTTTCACACCGGACGCGTAACGAAAAAGCAAAACGAAAAAGCAAATAGTTTGCGTCAAAACTATTCACATCAGCCGCAACACGAATTTTCCACGTTCAGAGCTTCAACATTCCAAAACTTTTACGCCGACAGCTGAGAAAACATGGACACTTCTTCATCATCATCATCATCATCATCATCATCATCATCATCATCCAGTGAAGAAGAGCATTTCATTTTCTTTAAAACACAGAAAAGAAGGTTTTGGGTGCACCCGATCTTAAAGAACAGAGAGTCTGAAGGGGAGTATGCTAATCTTGTAAAGGACCTAAAACTTTATCATGGCGTTTTTCCGCAATTACTTTCGGATGTCTGTGGGACACTTTGAGGATCTCCTTCCGACAAACCACACACTTCAGGGAACTGATCGATCCGGAGCAGCGTCGGGCAGTCTCAGTGAGCTGTCCTCTTAAAGTCATCAGAGGCTGCGTTTACATTGCAATCAAAAAAACAATCCATTAGTAAGAAGAAGATGCGTCATTGTTGCTGTGACGTCACCTTTGTTTCCTTGTATGTGATTTGCTGAAGCCTTTTCTGTCACCGCAAAAGTAAAAAAAAATCGTCATCGTGACGGAAAAAAAAGTTGTCGCAGCACATTCGTGTTCGGTGTGGAAGCACTCATTACACAAACAGCTGATCAAAAAAGAAAACCATCGCGCGAATTGTCCAATCGCATTGAAAGGACCTTAAATCTCAGGGGTTTCCCTATAGAGGTGTGTGATGCGGCAGGCTGGTCTTCCCCGCTCACATTTGTGAGGTTCTACAGCCTGGACGCTGCCCCGGGGTCTCAGGTGATTATGACTTTGTTGCCACAGTTTATCATAAGGCAATTGTAAGTATGGCGTTTGGGTATTGTCGTGCCCAAAACGTCATTGACGCAGCGCGAGTTCCCTCGAAATAGAACGTCTCAGGTTACGACTGTAAACCTAGTTCCCTAAAAAGACGCTGCATCACCCTGTCGTAGTTCCTGCATCCCTGTGATCGACTTGCTTCGGATAAACGAAACCAACGCCGTTCAGACCGGATGTGGTTTTGTCCTTTTTCTAGTCGTGATGTTCACTCTCGCCGTTGGACTAGTTGACATACGTGCTTCAGACGCAATCCCGCAGGGGCGTTCCCAAAGCGTCATCGACGCAGCGTCTCGTTCCCTTCTCAGGAAGCTACAATCGTAACCCTAAATAGTCGTCATCCAAAATAAGCACAGAAATGTGAACGTTTTCAGATTCAGTCTGGACTTGATTTAATGAGGAACGCATGATGTCACGTGTTAAAATGAGTGATCAAAATTGAATCCCTGAAGAATCATATCCCACAAATCATGTATCTTGATATGAAGAACCCAGCGAACAGCGACGATCTGATAAGGTTCCCTCAAAGTAATGAACAAACGTTCTTCCAATAACATTTAGAGTTATCTGGTCTTTAATAATGTTTAAAAAACAGTATTTATACATCGTTCATGGAAGGATTTTTCCTTTAACGCTTTAGTTGGACGTTCCTCTATTGTTTTTTACTGTAAATGTAACAGTTTTCGGAATGTTCAGAGAACATTCAAAAGTAACATTCCAGTAATGTGTGAAAAATGATACAATGTAATATTCTATACGTTTTGAACATTCAGAAATAATGTTTTCATAACATAACGTTCTTAGTGATATTTTAGTTAGCTGTTTGTGTAACCTAACCACTGAAGAACCGTTACTGATAAACCCAGTGAAGATCCGACAGCATCCGAAGAGCTGATTGTTCTGTGCTGACCTGAGATGTGTGTATTGTTCAGGATGAGCTGATCTGGGATGTGTGTATTGTTCAGGATGAGCTGATCTGGGATCAGGGTGGGACAGTCACACGCTGCCTCGACATATGGCCGGCGCACTAAATCTGATTAATTTGGGAGCCCAGGACAGAATGCACCGGGAAAACCCAGCCGGGATCTCCTCCAGAGCGGCTATAAACAGACAAACACACGTCACACACTCAGATGGTCCTGCTGAGGACGGGTCTCGGGTCTCAACACACAAACACACATCACACACTCACAACAGACAAACACACGTCACACACTCACAACAGACAAACACACGTCACACACTCAGATGGTCCTGCTGAGGACGGGTCTCGAATCAACAGGGGAAACAAGTGAGTAAGTGACACTTACTTTCACACACACACCACTCACTCACTCACTCACACACACATACACACTCACTCATTTACTCACTCACTCACTCACTCACTCACTCACTCACTCACTCACATCACAATCACACACACACACACACACACACACACACACACACACACACACACACACACACACACACACACACACACTCACTCACACACACACACAACACTCACTCTCACACACACACACACACCACACACACACACACACACACACACACAGTCATTCACATCACTCACACTCACACATTCACTCACTCACTCACTCACCACTCACACATCACTCACTCACACAATCACTCACTCACACTACAATCACTCACTACACACAATCACTCACTCACACTCACCACTCACACAACAACAAACATCACTCACTCACTCACATCACTCACACTCACTCACACACACACACACACACACACACACACACACCACACACACACACACACACACACACACACACACACACACACACACACACAACACACACACATGTTGGTGCAACAGCATTATGAGGACTCTCCATAGGCGTAATGGTTTTTATACCGTACAAACTATATATTCTATCCCCCTACACTGCCCCGTCCCTAAACCTACCCCTTACAGGAGACATGCTGCATTTTAATTTTTTTAATAAAACATTGTTTTTTATGTTTTTTAAGCCATTTGATTTATGAGATGTCACTTTTGACATGTCCTCATAAACCACCCATAATTTGTAATACCAGTGTAATACACATGTCATAATACAAATTTGTGTCCTCATAAATCACATAAACCAACACACACACACACACACACACACACACACACACACAACACACCACACACACACACACACACACACACACACACACACACACACACACACACACACAACTCACTCACCACACACCACACACACACACACCAACAACACAACAAACACACACACACTCTCACACACACACACACACACACACAAAAACACATCATCACTCACTCCACACACACACACCACCACACACACACACACACACACACACTCACACACACACACACACACACACACACACACACACTCACACACACTCACTACTCACACACCCCACACACACACCACACACACACACACACACACCACTCACTCATTCACTCACACACAACACACACACAACACACACACACACACACACACACTCACTCACTCACTCACTCATCACACACACACACACACACACACACACACACACACACAATCACTCACTCCACACTCACTCACCACTCACTCACCACATCACACACACACACACACACACACACACACACACACACACACACACATCACTCACTCCATCACACCACTCACCACCACTCACACACACACACACACACACACACACACACACACACACACACCACACAATCACACTCACTCACTCACTCACTCACTCACACACACACACACACACCACACACACAACACTCACATCACTCACACTCACACTCACTCACTCACTCACTCACCACACACACACACACACACACACACACAACTCACTCACTCACTCACACTCACTCACTCACACACTCACACCTCACACACTCACACACACACACACACACACACACACACACACACACACACACACACACACACTCACTCACTCACTCACTCACTCACACAATCACTCACTCACTCACTCACTCACTCACACACACACACACACACACACACACACACTCACACACACACACACACACACACACACACACTCACACACACACACACACACACACACACACACACACACACACACACACACACACACACACACACACACACACACACACACACACATCAGTCAGTCACTCACACACCACTCGCTCACTACACTCTCTCCACACACACAATCACCCACCCCACTCATCACTCACACACACAATTACTCACTCACAACACACTCACCCACCACTCACTCACTCACTCACCACCACACACACACACCACACACACACACACACACACACACACACACACACACACACACACACACACACACACACACACCATACACACTCACTCACTCACTCACTCACTAACTCACACCCACAATCACTCACTCACTCACACACACACACACACACACACACACACACACACACACACACACACACACACACACACACACACACACACACACACACACACACACACACATACACACACTAGAACAGGCAGCTTTGATAAATTTTAGAGCAAATAAAATTCATTATTAGGTCTGAATGATGAGAATTTTCACAAATGAATATGTGAAGTGTCACTTCCTGTGCGATGCTGTTGAACTGTGACACGTTACTCCACATCAAACACTCAGTGCGATTTCATATAGTCTGCATGCGTCGTATTTAAACGTCTGATACTAAAGGATTGATGTTCTGCTGTAGAGCCGAGGTTTATCCATCCTAAGAGGAGCTGCTTTCCTGGAACTGCTGAATCAACACTGAGCCACGGATAGTCCATCCATCAGCATCTGCTCCAGAACACACACACACACACACACACACCACACTCACACCACCACCAACACACACACACACACACACACACACACACAACACACACACAACACACACACACACACACACACACACACGACTCACAGCACAAATGTCTAAACATGCTTAAATCAAGATTAATTCACTGTAGAAGGAACACAACTCAAGATATATTCTAATAACCATCAGCTTTAATATCGATATTTTCGATATATATTGATAATATCGAGATTTTTCTGAATCTACATTCTGACTACATCATCATCATCATCACATCATCACATCTTCATCACATCATCATGACATCATCACCAGATCTTCATCACATCATCACGTCTTCATCACGTCATCATCACATCATCACCACATCTTCATCACATCATCACATCTTCATCACATCATCACCAGATCTTCATCACATCATCATCACATCATCACCACATCTTCATCACATCATCACATCTTCATCACATCATCACATCATCACATCATCATCACATCATCACCAGATCTTCATCACATCATCCAATCTCATCACAGATCTTCATCACCAGATCTTCATCACACTCATCACATCTTCAATCACATCTTCATCACATCTTCATCACATCTTCATCACATCTTCATCACATCTTCATCACATCATCACATCTTCATCACATCTTCATCACATCTCATCACATCTTCATCACATCTTCATCACATCTTCACACATCACTTCATCACAAACTCACATCTTCATCACATCTTCATCACATCTTCATCACATCTTCACACATCTCTCATCACATCTCATCACATCTTCATCACATCTTCATCACATCTTCACATCTTCATCACATCTCATCACATCTTCATCACATCTTCATCACACATCATCACATCTCATCACATCATCATCATCACATCTCATCAACATCTTCATCTCACATCTTCATCACATCTTCATCACATCTTCATCACATCATCACATCTTCATCACATCTTCATCACATCATCACATCTTCACATCATCACATCATCACATCATCACATATCACATCATCACATCATTACATCTTCATCACATCATCACATTATCACATCATCACATCTTCATCACATCATCACATCTTCATCACATCATTACATCTATCATACACATCATCACTCATCACATCATATCCATCAATTCATCAATCTTCATCACATCATCACATCTTCATCACATCATCACATACTTCATCACATCATCTACATCTTCATCACATCTTCACATCATCATCATCATCCATCTCATCACATCATCACATCATTCACATCTTCATCACATCATCACATCATCATCATCATACATCTTTATCACATCATCACCATCTCATCACATCTTCATCACATCATCACATCACATCATCATCACATCATCACATCTTCATCACATCATCACATCTTCACATCATCACCAATCTTCATCACATCTTCATCACATCATCATCACATCATACATCTTCACACATCATCACATCTTCATCACATCATCACATCTTCATCACATCATCACATCATACATCTTCATCACATCATCACATCATCACATCTTCATCACATCATACATCTTCATCACATCATTACATCTCATCACATCTCACAATCATCATCATCACATCTTCATCACATCATCACATCATCACATCTTCATCACATCATCATCACATCATCACATCTTCATCACATCATCACATCATCACACCATCACATCATCACATCTTCATCACATCATCACATCTTCAAATCATCACATCATCACATCTTCATCACATCTTCACATCTTCATCACGTCATCACATCTCATCACATCATCACATCATCTTCATCACATCATCACATCATCACATCTTCATCACATCATCACATCTTCATCACATCATCACATCATCTCTCCCTCACATCATCACATCTTCATACATCATCACATCTTCACATCATCACATCATCAAATCATCACATTATCACATCATCACATCATTACATCTTCATCACATCATCACATCTTCACATCATCACATCATCACATCTTCATCACATCATCACATAATCACATTATCATCAGTTATGAATGCTGATGATGTAAACATCCCTTTACTGAACAAAAAACTTTTTTGTATCAGTAAAGTTTCATCCCTTTACTGAACAAAAATACACACACAGTGTGTGTGTGTGTGTGTGTGTGTGTGTGTGTGTGTGTGTTGTGTGTGTGTTGTGTGTGTGTGTGTGTGTGTGTGTGTGTGTGTGTGTGTGTGTGTGTGTGTGTGTGTGTGTGTGTGTGTGTGTGTGTGTGTGTGTGTGTGAGAGCCACTGGAGGATCCGTGATGATGGGTTGATGAATCAACAGGAAGATTATTTAGGAGAACGAGCCTCGGGACGGTGTGGGTGTTTTATCGACAGGTGATTCTGAGAGGGACTCGCTCTGACAATCTGTGAAACACAAATCAAAAAGAAATTACAAAACACACAACAAGAGGCTCCTGCTGTGTAATTTGAATGCAATTTAAAATCTTTTCAGTGAAAACCATGACTTTGTGCTCGAGGTGTTTTGATGTATTTTGACAGAAAGTGGAAGTGGCCATCTATGAAACCAGACGTATCCCAGAATCCTTCAGAAACGCGTGCGCGCTCGTGTGTGTGTGTGTGTGTGTGTGTGTATGTGTGTGTTCAGTTATGAAAACTTTATTCTGAGTGTTCTCACTCACTCTCACTCACTCTCACTCAGTCACTCATCACACACACACACACACACACACACACACTCACTCACTACATCACTCACTCACTCACTCACTCACTCACTGACACACACACACACACACTCACTTACTCACATCTCACTCACTCACTCACTCACTCACACACACACACTCACTCACTCACTCACTCTCACTCACTCACTCACTCCACAACCACACTCACTCACTCACTCACTCACTCCTCACTCACTACACTCACCACTCACAACACCACTCACATCACTCACTCACTCACTCACCTCACATCACACTCACTCACTCACACACACATCAACTCACTCACTCACACTCACTCACTCACTCACTCACACTCCACCACACACACACATCACTCACTCACTCACCACTCCCAACTCACATCACTCACACCACTCACATCACCTCACTCACACTCACACACACCACACTCACACTCACTCACTCTCACTCACAATCACCACACACTCACTCACTCACTCACATCACATCACCACTCACACACTCACTCACACTCACATCACTCACTCACTCACTCACTCACTCACATCACTCACTCACTCACTCACACACTCACTCACTCCACTCACTCACTCTCACTCATCACCAAATCACATCACCACTCACATCACCACACTCACTACACTCACTACTCACTCACATCACCACCACTCACTCACACTCCACTCACTCCACTACATCACTCTCACTACACTCACTCACTACTCACACCATCTCACACTCCACATCACTCACTCCACTCACTACACTCACCTCACATCACATACCAATCACTCACTACACACTCACTCACACTCACACTCACTCACTCAAACACCACTCACTCACTCACACTCACTCACATCACTCACTCACACTCACTCCCACTCACTCACCTCACTCACACTCACACACTCACATCACTCCACACACTCCACACTCACTCACTCACTCACTCACTCACTCTCACACTCACACTCACATCACACTCACTCACTCACTCACACATCACTCACTCACTCACTCATCACTCACTCTCACTCCATCACTCACTCACTCACACTCACTCACTCACATCACATCACACTCACCACACATCACTCACTACCACACTCACTCACATCACTCACACACACTCACTCACTCACCTCACTCACTCACCTCACTCACACACACACACTCACCTCACACTCACTCACATCACCAACTCACTCACTCACCTCACACTCACTCACTACTCACTACCACTCACACTCACTCACTCACTACACTCACTCACATCACACTCACACTCACTCACTCACCACTCACTCACACTCACTCACACTCACTACACTCACTCACACTCACTCACTCACTCACTCACTCACACCACTCACCCACTACTCACAACCACTCACTCACTCACTCATCACTCATCACTCACTCACTCACTCACTCACTCACTGATTTGGTCTGATTTATAAGCTGTTTTCCGGCATAATGTAGGGTTTAGGAGGAACACACAACACACACACACACACACACATTTTTTTTTACAATTAAATGAGCATATATAATGAAAATTAAGAAAACATTTATAATTAGGGGTCACTCTAAATGTTACCAATGTGCCACTTTGTCTTTGGTATTGTGTATTGCGAATATTTTCTTAATGTAATTGTTGCATTAACAATAATAATAATAATGAAAATTGCTGTCCCCTTTCCCTTTGTTGCGGTGTGTTATTGTGGATTCCGGTCGCAGGATCCCGGTTCTCCAGGAGAGAGGCGTCTGGCAGAGATATATGCAAATGCATCCGTGTATCCGTCAGGAAGCAGATTACTTTCCCTGCATTTACTATTCATATATTTGCAAGGTGACTCACTTCAGACAAAGCAGGTGATCAAGAGAGAGAGAGAGAGAGAGAGAGAGAGAGAGAGAGAGAGAGAGAGAGAGAGAGAGAGAGAGGAGAAGAGAGAGAAGAGAGAGATTCATAAGCCTTCTGAATGTTGCTTTCTACAATCACAAGCGGCACATTTGATATGTTCACTGTCAGCAAACCCGCTTTAATCCATTTCACTGTCAGTGTCTGGAAACAGCACCAGCGGAAGAGAAACACTGTGAATCTGAACCAGACGCTCATTTACTGCAGCCTCGTCACATAAATCACTGAAAACAACAATCTGATGAATGACACGATGCTGGACATCCACAGATTCATCTCATATTCTGATCACATGACTGATTTAATGACTGAAACTACAACAGATGCACTGAATATTCACTGGAAGTATATTCACTATTCATCAGAGGCTTCAAGAACTGCAGCGCCAGTGTTATTTTACATTTGCATTAGTTTACGTTTATATTATATTTATATTTTATTCAGCTTTATTTCAATTAACATGGTTTTAATAGTTAAAGGGCTGTATGTACAGTGCAAAAGATGCTTTTCTTACTTGCTATTCTGTCTTCTTTCCAGTCCAAATATAAAAACATTGTTAAATCAAGAAGCATTTACTAGAGACGTAAAATGACACAAAAATCTTGTTTTCACAAAAATAAAAGAGTTTTTGCTTAAATCAATGATATGTCAATGGAGTAAGAAAAAAGGAAAATGATCTTTAATTTAACTGGAAAACAAGTTTTTGCAGTGAAAGAATCATCATGCATTCCAGTAATCGCTTTTTAATTGCCAAAGTGTGAACCGTTTGTAACAAAACTTAAAAAACAAGATTTTGTCTCTGAAAGCCTGTAGACTGATGTTTATGTGAAGGACTCAGGATGTTTTGGGGAAAATCAAAAGCATTTGCCGGTTTCTCTTCCCGCTCAATCGCACATGAAACGAATGCTTATACAATGTTCAGGATTAGAGTCGTTCTGTTCTGCAATGTACAAACAAAAGGGATTCATTCAAACTCACTCAAAAAAATAATCTGTTGAACGAACATAATTAAATTAAGGAAAGGTTTTCCCACGAAATTGAATTACATTTTTCCAACAAATTCGAATTAGTTTGAAATAATTTGTTGTAATCTTGTTGTATGAATTTAAATTAATTTAGTCATTCCTGCTAGATAAAGTTTTGTCAGGTTAACTACATTTTTTTATTTTTTGTCCTGCCTTCAATCACCAACATAATAATTTTAGTTAATTTGACTCTACGTTCACTTCTAATGATAGACACTACTAGTGTTCAATTGAATTAAAACCAATGTTTGCATAGTAATATAATATTACTTTTGCCAGACTGCGAGTGAGGTTTACACATAGTGTGTACTGAGTACCCACAGCCTGAACAGGAGGTTCAAAGCATTTATAGTGTAATACTGAGCCCACAGCCTAAACACAGTCGCCACTCTTCTGCACAATGGTAACCACAAAATTCAAAAACATTACAGAAAGTCCTCTAAGTTTCTAACATAACTGAACATTAAACACTAACATTAACTAACAACATCTTTCCATTTACTGAAAAACAGATAAAATAACACTTTTTCCCTAAATTGACCCCTTTTAATGCAGTCCCTTGCAAAGCATGATGGGAACTACAGATCCACTGCCCAGTTAGATGTCAACAACAATGATTCATGTAGTTTTCACACAAATGAATTAGGTTGATTGAACACAATTAAATTATGTTGTGACAATATTAAACAATCGTGTTACTTTTGCTTATTTTAATTAATTATTTTAACAAGAGGCCAAAATTCATGTTTTGAGTGACATCCAGTTAAGACGAACGAAAAATATTCATGTTGACTCAATTTAAAAAAAATTGGTAAACCAATTTTTTTTAAAATTACATTGATTACATTTAATGAAATTAAGCTGGAATCATTTCTATGAAGGATTGTGTCGTATATGCTCATTTTAATTAATGAAATTGAACAAAGAGCTAAAATCATTTTTTTGAGTGTATAGTCTCACAGAGCCAGATCTATACAGTCTAATATCTCAGATATACTTTATAATCAAACTATCACAACAGTATCTCATGCACATGTAGCACCAATCAGACACACAAACTATTCATTATATTAAATGAATAATCCAAACTCACTCTCCCAACAAAGGTCTATGAATCTTCCCCCAAAAGTAGCATCACAAATGAAGCTAACACACCGACACACACTCAGTATTACAGGACACACACATTAAGACTGATTAGACTTTTTACGAACCCGAAAGGAATTTGCAGAGAGTTGTGAATCTCACTTCATTCTCGCTGAGAATGAGAAATAAACCCTTATAATCCTACATATTCTATATGTAACCACTTGAGAAATGTATAATGTTTAAAATTTTCCCATATCGTGATTTTCCTTTTATGTGGTTTGGCCTATGTAGTCTTTTAAACTCTTCTGGGTTAATGTTTCAGACTTGCATACTATGGTTTACCAAAATCATATGTGTGCATGTTTATAAACTCCAATCTTTGTCCCACGTTTGTTAATTTACATTACATTTGGATAACTTTAACAAAGGGTTGTAAAGAAACCCCCCCAAAGGGAACAACTTCTTATTTTATTAGTTGTTGCTTAAAATAAGCCAAATTATCTAACAATGGGGTAAGAAAAATAATATATTAAGAATATTTTTCTTGGCAGGTAATTTAGCTTCATTTTTTATTTATTTTTTAAGAACAACTCTCTTAATTTTGATTTATTTCCCTAGAAAACAAGACATAATATTTTATGGCATTTTACTACTTTAGTAAATGCATCTTGATTTAAGAATCTTTAGATATTTGGACTGGAAATAAGACAAAAGTACTAAGTAAGAAAAGCATTTTTTAGTATTCATTGTGCAGAAATGCTAAGAGAAGTGAGCTAGAGCTGATCTCAAGAGTGAAGATGAATGATGGGAAATCAGGGTCATTCATGAACATCCACTGGATGATTTGTAGATCCCGATCAAGGACACGTTCAGCGGTGTTTAATTCACTGTCCTCCAGGACTAATGAAGACTGATGCACTGAAGGACTCCGGCTTTGACTTCACCTGATCGTCAGGAAAATATGTTGAGCTTTTATAGGTTTGATTAACTTGAACCTAACGGCATTCAATTCATTCTTTTCCCTGTTCGTTTATTTACAGACTCATTTAACTCAACAACTAATTTCTGATTGGTCATATAACATGTGCGTTTGATTACACTGATGTGACAGTCCTTAAGAGTTTTATCTTTATCAATTATGGACAAGAGAGAAAGTGATGCAGGTTTATAACAAGTTGAGGGTGAGTAAAAGATGACAAGTTTACTTAAATTATTATGAGCTTAAAGGTAAATCAGCAGTGTTAAAACTCAAAACAACACGTCAAACTTTGCTTGGTGTTTGCTTTGGTGTTCTGGCTGGTCTCTAGGGTGTTGCTAGGCAGTTGCTGTGTAGTTTTGACATTTCTAGGGGGTTTCTAGGGTGTTGCTACGCAGTTGCTCTGGTGTTCTAATATTGCTACGTGCTTGCTATGATGTTTGGATAGTTTCTAGGGCATTGCTAAGAAGTTGTTCTGGTGTTCTGACATTGCTAAGTGGTTGCTAGTGTGTTTTGGCCGGTTTCTAGGGTGTTGTTAGGTGGTTGCTAGTGTGTTTTTGGCTGGTTTCTATGGTGTTGTTAGGCAGTTGATGTGTGGTTTTAACACTACGAGGTGGTTGTTAGTGTGTTTTGGCTGGTTTCTATGGTGTTGTTAGGCAGTTGATGTGGTGTTCTAACATATTACTAGGTGGTTTCCAGGGTGTTTTGGCCGGTTTCTAGGGTGTTGTTAGGCAGTTGATGTGGTGTTTTAACATTAGTGGTTTCCAGGGTGTTTTGGCCGGTTTCTATGGTGTTGTTAGGCAGTAGATCTGGTGTTCTAACATTACTAGGTGGTTTCCAGGGTGTTTTGGCCGGTTTCTAGGGTGTTGTTAGGCAGTTGATGTGGTGTTTTAACATTAGTGGTTTCCAGGGTGTTTTGGCCAGTTTCTATGGTGTTGTTAGGCAGTAGATCTGGTGTTCTAACATTACTAGGTGGTTTCCAGGGTGTTTTGGCCGGTTTCTAGGGTGTTGTTAGGCAGTTGATGTTCTAACATTACTAGGTGGTTTCCAGGGTGTTTTGACCGGTTTCTAGGGTGTTGTTAGGCAGTTGATGTGGTGTTCTCACATTACTAGGTGGTTGTGAGTGTGTTTTGGCCAGTTTCTAGGGTGTTCCTAGGCAGTTGATGTGTTCTAACATTATGAACTAAGTTCAGACTCAAAGACCGAAGGAGATGAATTAACCGACTCAACCGTTTGTTTGAGCACACGTGTAAAATCTCTCCAGAGGATTATGATTATGATGCTGCGCTCGGACACATTCAAGGCAACCGTCATTTAAGACAAGATTATGAAAAGTGAGGGAAGCAGTCAGCCATGGTTATTTTCCTCACGCTAGAGCCGGATATTAGCGCACTTCCTTATGTACTGAAGGTCAAGGCCAGACGAGTAATAGCGGATTAAACTACACCAGTGTTCTGGAAAACCAAGAGCTGCGCGGGGAGAACAGAGCAAACGCTGTGGATCTGCTGGAACTTCTGCTTTGGAAACATGATCTTGTTTGTGACGATGACGCAGGAACGTGTGATGATTATAACTTCCACAGAACTGCTGACACCATCGACACGAGAGTCTGTGTTTACCAGCCCGACTGATCCAATGCATCTCACTGGTCCTTATTATTATTATTCCTCGTCACTCAGAAGGGAAACATGAATAAAATGTTTAGCAGAACTCTCGAGCGTCTCCGTATAATGAGAGCGAATGGAGGACAACAAATCTATAATCTAAATATTCTGAAATCAAGATACATTTACTGGAGAAGCAAAATTACTGAAGATATTATGTATCAAAATGAAGTGAGTTTAAAACAAGAACAAAAACCTCCCAATGGGGTCATAAAAATAATCGTGTTTCCCTTATGAATTAAGCACATTTTCTGACCCCATTAGCAGATATTTGCGCATGAGTGTCAAACATCTACAGTTTCTGAAATGATTTCTGAAATGATTATTTTGAGCCTCATGTATACAGGCCTACATGTGTTTCTATATAAAAACACTGAGCCGTCAGTCTGTGTTAAATGATGACATGAGAGAGACTTGATCTGTGTGTCGTGATGGGTTTCTTCATGTTGTTCTGTTATGGGTTATTTGCAGTGATTTTTGTATTCAGAGCTGAGAATGAATCAATCGGGAGTCTCTGAGCGGCTTTAGGAGAATATTGACTGAAAGAAGACACATCTCCTTATGAAGATATCTAACACACCTCATATTCAGAGATGGATCAGAAATCACAGGATGAGGGATGACGGCTGTTGGAATGATTATCTGCATTTCTACAGGTTTTCTCACAGTCAAATGACCCAGCAGCGGTTCTGAACTCCATCAGAAACACCATAACCCACAGCACAGGAATCACTGGGTCTCAATCAATCCCAACTCACAGGGACATCCAACTATTTTACGAGCTGTCAAGATTGGATGACTTGGTACAATGTGAAATGTATGAAAACGTAAGATTTTCAGAAAAAAACTAAGCACAAACAACCCGATCTCAGGAGAAAATTGTAACTATATTATGAGGTGTCAATTTGTGTGATGTGAATCAAATAAAAATGTAAGATTTTTTTGAAGAAATGGGAACAACACCTTCTCATGGTAAAACACGGTTCCCTTTTAAGGAAACTCGAGCTGTGTCGAAACGCTGTGGGAACGCCCTGCGGGATTGTGTCGTGAAGCACGTGTATAATCAGTCCAATGTACAATTTACAAGAGTATCAATATATATATAATGGCGAGCAAGCAAGAGTTTAAGCGGTGTGCTGTTCCCTGCCCTCGTTTTATCATGGGTGAACGCATAAGTGTTTACACAAACATTAGTAACCAGATAAGGGTGTTTTGGCCCGTTTCTTGGGTGTTCCTAGGCAGTTTATGTAGTGTTTTAACATTGCTAGGTGGTTGCTAGTGTGTTTTGGCCGGTTTCTAGGGTGTTCATAGGCAGTTGATGTAGTGTTTTAAAGGGGTCATGAACTGGCTTTTTAAAATTTCTTATATTGTTGTCTGAGGTCAACTTATGACGTTCGCTTGGTTTTTACATTCAAAAACATCAAAATGAATAAGTAATAGGCTATTTTCTACTCTAGTTTTGAGCCTAGCTGAAAAACGCTCGGTTTTTATGGGCGTGTCGCACTGAAGACTTGGAAGTAAACGCCCACTGCTGTGAGTGGATAACCGTTTTGCATATTATAATGAGTTTCAACTCACTCGTCAGTAACGATTAGACTGATACACATACACATAATTATTAGATATCAAACAATCTGTAAAAATGCATGCAATACTATCCTATCAGATTATTATTATTATTTAAATCACATAACTTAAGTGTGTTGCACCATTCCTGTCGGATCCAATATAGAAGGCACAGCACCGTTTTTTAATCTTAATCTGTCTGCAAATCCAGTCTCGACCTGTCTCTTGTTTACAAAACAATCCTCAGTGAAATGAAGCGAACAAACGGACTATGTTTTACCCACATCAGCTGGGTCATTAAAAATAAAGTTTAACCATGCAGAGGAAGCTTATGCAGCGACTGTCTGCTTCCACAACCAGGCACTGCACAATATTTTGTAAACGTCATGTTTATTGCTCGGTAGCTCGATCCGGTTTGTCATCACGAGGTAGGCATCTATGTTATTTAGCTATGCGTGTAATGCGTGAATCGGTGGGCGGGGCTAAACCGGCCGTGTTGAAGCAGGCGTTGATCTTCTTCTGTGGTGTTTTATCCTCTTTGACGTCATTGTTCCCCACTTTGAAAAACGAGGCGTTTGCTGAGGCTGGTGTCAATAAAAGCATTTATTGGACTAACAAGGACGTTTTCAGTTCTGAAACTTACAGGATATTCTTATAATATGATGACCTCTTAGATGTCAAAAGCTCAAGGAAAATTTGATTTCTCAGTTCATCACCCCTTTAACATTACTAGGTGGTTGTTAGTGTGTTTTGGCTGGTTTCTAGGGTGTTGTTAGGCAGTTCATGTAGTGTTCTAACATTACTAGGTGGTTGTTAGTGTGTTTTGGCTGGTTTCTAGGGTGTTGTTAGGCAGTTCATGTAGTGTTTTAACATTACTAGGTGGTTGCTAGTGTGTTTTTGGCTGGTTTCTAGGGTTTTGTTAGGCAGTTGATGTAGTGTTCTAACATTACTAGGTGGTTACTAGTGTGTTTTTGGCTGGTTTCTAGGGTGTTGTTAGGCAGTTCATGTAGTGTTTTAACATTACTAGGTGGTTGCTAGTGTGTTTTTGGCTGGTTTCTAGGGTGTTGTTAGGCAGTTCATGTAGTGTTTTAACATTACTAGGTGGTTGCTAGTGTGTTTTTGGCTGGTTTCTAGGGTTTTGTTAGGCAGTTGATGTAGTGTTCTAACATTACTAGGTGGTTACTAGTGTGTTTTTGGCTGGTTTCTAGGGTGTTGTTAGGCAGTTCATGTAGTGTTTTAACATTACTAGGTGGTTGCTAGTGTGTTTTTGGCTGGTTTCTAGGGTGTTGTTAGGCAGTTCATGTAGTGTTTTAACATTACTAGGTGGTTGCTAGTGTGTTTTTGGCTGGTTTCTAGGGTTTTGTTAGGCAGTTGATGTAGTGTTCTAACATTACTAGGTGGTTACTAGTGTATTTTACTAGGCAGTTGATGTAGCGTTTTGAAATAAACTATTTTATTAATTATTTAGCCTACTGATATTTTCTAGGAAGTTACTTCAGCACTCTGGCGTTTATTAGTTAATCTAAACATGAATGTAAAAGGGACTGTACACGTAGCAGTAGCTCATGAATTGAGTCCAGAGAGTCCAAACTTCTCACTGCTTTAGTGTTTATTATATTATCTCCCGCTCTCTGTGGATACGTTTTAAGATCCGTTTTGATTTCCTGATGTGACATTGGCACGAGATTGGCCTGAGAAGAGACTCAGTCTCACAGTGGGAGATTGTCCTCAGAGTCCTGTCAGAGGACTGCAGAAATATTTCCCATCAGCCCCTCCTCTCTCTCTCTCTCTCTCCTCTCTCTCTCTCTCTCTCTCTCCTCTCTCTCTCTCTCTCTCTCTCCTCTTCTCTCTCTCTCTCTGTCTGTCTCTCTCTCTCTCTCTCTCTCGTCCCTCCTCTCTCTCGTCTTCTCTCTCTCTCTCTCTCTCTCCTCTCTCCTCTCCTCCTCTCTCTCCTCTCTCTCTCTCTCTCTCTCTCTCTCTCTCTCTCTCCTCTCTCTCCTCTCTCTCTCTCTCTCTCTCTCCTTGGGCGCTTTTCCCCTAAATAATGAAATTCTGGCGTGATAGGTTCAGTCATTAACAGATAACAGATATATGTGCTGGAGGATTGTGGGTCATTAGCGTGAGCATAAAGACTCTTGTGTTATCAGCACTGGTAAATGACGTGAGGAGGGTCTGATGATCTGCAGGTCAAAGGGCCGTTGAGGTGATAAAGACACCTAGAGGTCAAAGGTCATACTTTACATATGATGTGTTCTGCTCATTTCAACAAGATTCCAGTGCTCTAGTTTATAAGTCATTTCATGGGTCAGAGACGCAGTCTAATCCCAGAGAACAGGCAATGTGCTCAGAAAGTTCTCTCAAACAAACATTCATTTTAAATGTTAATAAGATTTTCACAAGTTACATGGACGACTATACTAACTGTACATCTTTGTGTTAAAGTACTAAGTCTAATGCAATGATAAAGCATTTTTTTAAATCTTTCTGAATTTAACTATAGATGCTAAAGAAATTAATGTGAAGGGTTTATGTCCGCATTAAAGCTTAAATATCACAGACTTTCAGATTTAACAAATTTCAGACCAACAAATTTAACCCTAACCCTATTGTAACTTATTCTAGCAAGAATAGAAAGTCTGTTTTAACGTGTAAAGTGGTGTTGAATGTTAGCGTCAGTGCTGTGTGTTTAGTGTTGAGGATTAACATTCTGGACGGCTGATGTTCTGCGATCAGAAAGAGAGATGGTGAGTTTATTATTTCCTCTTGAGTCCTGGGGACTGTATTTATTAATAGAGTGAGATATTGAGCTGGGTGTCAATTAGAATTAAAAAAACACCCAAATTACCCTAGCAGCCAGCAATCCATATCAGAACACCAGACCAACTGTCTGGCAACGCACTAGCAACCATATAGCAATTTTAGAACACCCAAACAACTTCCGAGCAACACCTTAGAAACCAGCCAAAACACCTTAGCAACCATCTAGTAATGTTAGAACACCACATCAAATGCCCAGCAACAACCTAGAAACCAGCCAAAACACCTTAGCAACCAACTAGTAATGTTAGAAAACTACATCAAATGCCCAGCAACACCCTAGAAACCAGCCAAAACACCTTAGCAACCAAATAGTTATGTTAGAACACCACATCAAATGCCCAGAAACACCCTAGAAACCAGCCAAAACACCTTAGCAACCAACTAGTAATGTTAGAACACCACATTAAATGCCCAGCAACACCCTAGAAACCAGCCAAAACACCTTAGCAACCAACTAGTAATGTTAGAACACCACATCAAATGCCCAGCAACACCCTAGAAACCAGCCAAAACACCTTAGCATCTAGTAATGTTAGAACACCACGTCAAATGCCCAGCAACACCCTAGAAACCAGCCAAAACACCATAGCAACCATCTAGTAAAGTTAAAACACCACATCAAATGCCCAGCAACACCCTAGAAACCAGCCCAAACACATTAGCAACCAGCAATGCCAGAACACCAGAGCGCCCGCGCACTTTCCAAGAAATGCCCAAGCAACCAGCCAGTACAAACCCTAGCAACCACCTAGAAATGTCAGAATCCCACAGCAACTGCCTAGCAACACCATTGAGACTAACCAAAACAAACCCTAGCAACCACCTAGCCAAATGTCAGAAGACCAGAACATCTTCCTAGCAACCCCCTAGTAACATCAGAACACCAGAGCAACTGCTTAGCAACCTTCTAACAATGTCTGCATGCCTCAAATGTGTCCTCGGACTTCATTAAGGCCGTTTAGATGTTTTTTAAACTTTCATCAACATTTGTGTTTGCCAAACGTTTCATTTGTAGTTGCAGTTGAAATGAAGTAAATGTTCCAGTGATGACGAGTGTTTTTATTATTCAGTGTCCGTTCAGCGTTGCTCTGGTGGAACAGTTGAAGAACAGATAAACCTTTTCTATCCTCTCCATCCCTTCAGAGGAGTCTGTCCCCGTGCTACTCTGATGTTAATCTCAGATGACACGCCGGCTGTAATTAGTGCTTGTAATTGGCAGAAAGTCGTCACCTGTGAAGGGAACAGAAATGAGGCCCGTGCCGCACGACTCCTCAGATCTCACCTGCAATACAACCAGCGCTCTCTCACACACACACACACACCACACACACACACACACACACACACACAACACACACACACACACACACACACACACCACACACACAACACACACACACACACACACACCACACACCGCTGAAATCCTCTCATCGCACTGAAACTTGACATGATTCTGCGGCTGATATTGTATGAGTGATTGAATGCAGGAAATATGAGGCAATCATGTTCATCAAGCAGAAATCATGTGCAACTGTTATCATCCACCTGTTGACACACTGACACACACACACACACACACACACACTTATTCACACTCTCACTCACTCACACACTCACTCTCTCTCTCTCTCTCTCTCTCCTCACTCACTCACTCACTACACACACACTCACTCACTCACTCACTCACACACACACTCTCTCCACTCACTCACACACACACACACTCTCTCTCACTCACTCACACACTCACTCACACACACTCACTCACTCACTCACTCACTCACTCACTCACTCACTCACATACACTCCTCTCCACTCACTCACTCACTCACTCACTCACACTCTCTCTCTCTCTCTCTCTCCTCTCCACTCACTCACTCACTCACACACACTCTCTCTCACTCACTCACCACACACTTCTCTCTCACCACTCACTCACACCACACACTCTCTCTCACTCACTCACACACACTCTCCTCACTCACTCACTCACTCCATTCACACTCACTCACTCATCACTCACTCACTCACTCACTCACTCACTCACTCACTCTCACACACTCACTCACCAACCACTCACTCACACTCACTCCCACCCTCACCACACCACACTCACACCACCACAACCACCACACACCACCTCATCACCCCACACACTCACTCACCACACACTCACTCACTCACCCACTCACCACCCCCACCACACACTCACACACTCAACCACCCACACCACTCACACACACATCACTCACACACTCACTCACACTCACACTCACCACACACTCACCATCACTCACCACCACCCCTCACACCACTCACTCACCTCACTCCACTCACTCACCATCCACCTCACTCACCACTCACCCACTCACCACCACCCACACACACACACCCACACTCACACACTCACCACTCACCCACTCACACTCACCATCACCACCACCACTCACTCACACACACACACTCACACTCACCACACTCACCCCTCACTCACTCACACCACTCACCACACCACCCACACACACCTCACACCTCACCCACACACCACTCACACCCACCACTCACTCACCACACCACCCACCACTCACACCACACCCACTCACCCACACACCACCCACTCACCACCACACCTCACTCACCATCACCACACACTCACCTCACCACTCACCACCACCTCACCCCACCACACACACCACCACACCACCACTCACTCACACCACCCACTCCACCACCACTCACCACCTCACCCTCCCACACCACCTCACCACCACTCCACCACTCACCAACACACTCACCACTCACCCACTCACCCACACACTCACCACACCACCCAACCCCACATCACTCACCAACACTCACCACCACACACACCACCACCACTCACACCACCCCACCACAACCCACCACACACACTCACACCACACTCACTCACCACATCCACCACACTCACTCACCACACCCTCACCACTCACCACCACACACCACACCAACACACTCCACCCCTCACACACCCACTCACTCACCACACTCACTCCACTCACTCACTCACCACTCACACACATCACTCACTCACTCACTCTCACTCACTCACTCACATCACTCACACTCACACACTCACACTCACTCACACTCACTCACTCACCACACTCACCACCAACACTCACTCACACACCACTCACTCACTCACTCACTCCACCACACACACACACACACCACACACCACTACACTCACTACACTCACCACACTCACCACACACCCACACTCACACACTCACACCACCACTCAACACACCACACCCACACACCACTCACACCACACCACCCCACCACCACACACTCACCACCACACACTCACACCTCTCACCCACACACTCCCCTCACCACTCACCACACACCCTCCTACTCCACACCACCACTCACACACACACCACACACACCACACCAACTCCCACCCACTCACTCCACCACCACCTCACACCACTCACCCACACACCCCACCCACCCACACACCACACACTCACTCACTCACCCACTCACCCACACACCAACACCACACCCACACCACTCACACTCACCCCACAACACCAACACCACCCCCCACCACCCACCACCACCACACCACCCACACCCATCACACACACACACCACACCACACCACCCCACACTCACTCCTCACTCTCAACAAACACACCCAACAACACATCACCACTCACTCACCACTCACACACACACATCACACTCCTCACTCACCAACTACACTCACATCCCCACCCACCCACCACAACACTCACACACCTCACTCACTCACACTCACACCTCACTCACACTCTCACACCACTCATCCCCCCACCACACACACACCACACACCACTATATCACACCATCTCACACTCACACACTCACACCACACCACCACACACCACTCACTCACACTCACCACCACACACACCACACACCACACACCACAAAACACCACCACCTCACACCACAACCACACAACACCACACCACACCACACACACCCACACACACCACACCCAACCCCACCACAATACTCCAACAAATAATAAATTAAAAAAACCTACTATAAACAAAACAACACCAAAACAAAACTCACACCAAAATCACTAAATCAAAACACCACACATCCTCACTCAACCCCACACCACTCACACCACCACTCACTCACACACCATCACTCACTCACTCACCCACTCACTCACCCTCACTCACACTCACTCACACACTCACTCTCACTCACACCACATCACCTCACTCACACTCACTCACATCACTCACTCACACACTCACACTACATCACCCACTCACTCACTCACACACACTCACCACACTCACTCACTCACACACCACATCACACTCACACCACACACTCACACACACTCACTCACTCACTCACACACTCACCACACACTCACTCACTCACTCACACTCACTCACACCACTACACACTCACACCACACCACACCACACCACACTCACCACCCACCACTCACTCACTCCACTCACTCACACTCACTCACACTCACTCACTCACACACACACACACCACCACTCACTCACCACCACTCACCACTCACTACTACACTCACTCACCACACTCACTCACACACACACTCCACTCACATCCAACTACATCCAACTCACTACTCACACATACTCACACTCACTCACTCACTCACATACCACCACACATCACACCATCATCACATACACACTATCCACTATCACATACTCACGTCACAACTCACACACACACTACATTCACTCACCACTCAACAACACACTCACACAACTACACACACTCACCTTCACACCACACTACACTCACCACACTCACACCCCTCACACTCACATCAATACACACCACCACCACTCATCACTCACACTCATCATCACACAACCAGCACCCTCATCACTACAATCACTCATCATCACTCACACCTCACCACTCATCCACATCCACTACCATCACTCATCACCCAACTCACTCACACATCATCCACTCACTCAACTCACTACTCACTCAACTCACCACACTCACCACACAACCACACACCACACACACACACACCACCTCACTCACTCACTCACTCACACACCACACACCACACACACACACACACCACACCACACACACCACACACACACACACACACACACACACACACACACACACACACACACACACACACACACACTTGTTTTCCATTACATTTCCAATAAATATCTAAACATTCTTAAGTCAAGATGCATTATCTTGAGAAGGAAATGCTTTTAGGTCTTGTATTCTGAAAAATCAAAAATAAGTGATTTTATGATTAAAACATGAAAAATATACTTATAATATATACTGTAAACTTCCAGACTAGCGCTTTCTTTTCAGCTCCCATTAAAACTACACAGCAGAATCTGAGCACAGCTTGTTCCCTTTCGAGGAACTCGAACTGCATCGGTGACGACACTAGGGGAACGCCCTTCAGCGTAGCGCGTCTGAATTTATGAATGAAACCGAATCCAATCCTATTGGCGTTGCGTGATGACGTAGGGTGTGACGGCATATGCGGATGTACACAAAGGCACGCCGGCACACGGAAGATGTCAGCTTTTTGCTATTCAGCAAGCGCTCAAAGACTAAAGTGCGCCATGTTCTGGTACGTGAGCTGCTTTATGCTGATGATGCTGCCTTTGTTGCCCACTCAGAGGCAGATCTACAACTACTCTGCTCATCTTTTGCTGCTGCATGTCTAGAGTTTGGTTTGCAGATTAGTCTTAAAAAGACAGTTATTCTTGCCCAACCTGCAACCCTAAACCCTACAGTATACATTAACAACACATGTCTATCTGTGGTAGACAAATTCACCTACCTGGGTTCCACAGTATCAAACAACAATAACCTTGACGCAGAGCTTGACATGCGCATTGGGAAGGCATCATCAATGTTTGGAAAATTGAGCAAGCGTGTCTGGCACAACAAGAACCTCTCATTGCTCCTCAAAGTCCGTGTGTACCATGCATGTGTATTGAGCACCTTACTATATGCAAGTGAGACATGGGCAACATACAGGAGGCACGAACATCGCCTCAACACCTTCCATTTTCGCTGCCTTCGTTCCATACTGGGTGTATGCTGGAAGGATCATGTGCCAAACTCTGCCATACTTGAGAGAACTGGATCCAGTGACCTGTACACCATCCTTCGTGAACGCCACCTCCGTTGGACAGGGCATATATATCGAATGAATGACATTCGCCTTCCAAAAATCTTGCTTTATGGCGAGCTGGCAAATGCCCCCCGCAAACATGGTCGCCCCCATCTACGCTTTAAAGACGTCATTAAGAGGGATCTTCAGGCTTTCTCCATCAACCTGGACAACTGGGAGGCACTTGCAAATGACAGAACCAAATGGCGCACAGCAATTAACAATGGCCGCAGGAACTCTCAGGAGGTTTATAAGTCATTTCTGGAAGAGAGACGCTCAAAACGGGAAGCAGTTTGTCGCACTCGACATGAACGGCCATAGTAGTTGTCTATTTTGAAGCTCAGTATGGCCAGCGAACAGTTCAGAAAGTGTGTGTTCCCATGCCCACGTTTCCTCACGGCTGGGGATACACATGAGATGTGTGTGTCATGTTTGGGAAGACAGCACGCTCAAGCGGCTCTTGAGGGGGCTGCTTGCGCTCATTGTGAGTCTTTCTCTGTGAGAGTGCTGCGTTCTCGATTGGCTTTGTTTAAAGATGATGGCCAAATGCGTTCTCCCCGCGGTTCGGGTCCCGCATCTGCCGAGGCAATGCGACGGCGCTCATCGTGGGGATCTCAAAGAGATCTGGTTGAGGGCGAGACTGCCGAGGCATATTCTCGTTTCTCTTCTGATGAGTCTGATTCCCCTGTTCCCCGTTCGGGAGCCCGCTCCGCGGCTTCTCCCGATCAGGATGATATTGCAGTTCTACAGCTGTCTAATTCTGAGGAATTAGACGTGATGAGTGTTGGGGATGAGGATCATATTCTCACACACCATCCTGTTCAGCCGGCACCGAACTATAGTGAGTTGGTGGAGGTTTTGACGCGGGCTGTGGCCAAGCTTGATATTTCTTGGCCACAAGAACAGCAGGAAGCGCGTACAAAGAGCAAACTTGATGAGCGCTTCCTGCAGCACCGCACGCATCCTCCACGCCGGTCTCTCCCTTTCTTCCCAGATTTGCACAACGAGTTGTGTAAATCCTGGAACAGGCCATATTCATCGCGCCTGTCTAACCCCCGATGCTAAATTACAGTGATGTAATTGGGGTTAGGGATAAGGGATACGGGATGATGCCTCGGGTTGAGGAAGCACTAGCCAGCTACCTTTAACCCGACCTTGCATCATCCCTGAAGTCACCAGCATTGCCTTCTAAACCTTGCCGCACCACATCTGCTTTGGTGGGCAGGGCGTATATGGCGGCGGGTCGAGCTGGTGCGAGCCTGCACACAATGGCCATTTTGCAGGCGTACCAAGCCGATCTTTTAAGAGATCTAGACCAAGGTGAGGGTCCATCTCCAGATGATATCGCTGAGCTTCGCAGAGCCACAGATTTGTCGCTCCGGGTTACCAAGGAGACGGCCCGTGCCATCGGTCGCTCCATGTCTGCTATGGTGACCACGGAGAGACATCTGTGGCTCAACCTGTCGGGCATCAAGGAGAAGGATAGGAGCTTCCTTCTTGATGCACCCGTTTCAGTCTCAGGTCTATTTGGTGAGGCTGTTAACGCTGTAGTGGACAGGTTTGAAGATGCAAAGAAGCAGGGTGAAGCTTTTAAGCGGTATTTCCCTCGTCGTTCAAGGTCTAGGAGGGCGGCTGCTAAGGAGCAGCCACAGCAGCCCTCCTCTTCCTCTTACCGCCAGGCACAGAAGGCGAGCGTTGCTTCCAGAGCTCCCCCTCATAGAGCTTGGGAATCTGGTCGACGCTCACACCCTCAGCCTCCTGAGAAGACGGATCTGAGGACCGTTATTCAGTTTAGGAAGGCTAAGGGGAAGAGGTCCTAGTTTCTCTGAGGCCTCAAAGGGCCGCCCCCCCCGAGAGAGAGCGACTGAGGTCCCCTCTCTCGTCGGGCCCTCAGAGGGTTGGCGTCAGTATCCCGCCGTCTCTGACGCTTCGGGACACGCCAGCTCCCAGCGAACTCACGCCCATCTGTCTGCCCCAAAGGCTTGCAGACAGACAGCGTTCGAGCTCGCGCATTGTGACTCGTTGTCGGTTTTCTCCTGCCGGTCCTCCGCTTCAGGGTGCCGTCAAGGACTCACACAAAACACCGGACACCAGCCCCGAGGGGCTGGTTCCCTTGGCGAATTTTGCAGAGGCATGGCAAAACCTCGCAAATATTTCGCCATGGGTCCTGCGCACTGTAGAAATTGGGTACAGACTGCAGTTCCGGGTCCGCCCACCAAAATTCAATGGGGTGGTTCGGACAGCCGTGCACCCAGAGCAGGGTCTGGTGTTGGAACAAGAAGTTCGCTCGCTGCTGGAAAAAGGGGCCATAGAGCATGTTTCCCCACCAGTCAGGGAGTCCGGGTTCTACAGCCGGTACTTCATAGTTCCCAAGAAGGATGGAGGGTTGCGTCCAATTTTAGATCTAAGGCATCTGAATCGGTCTCTGAGGAGATTCAGGTTCAAGATGCTCACTATTCCCACCATCGTGAGTCAAATCCAATCCGAGGATTGGTTTGTCACGATAGATCTAAAAGACGCTTATTTTCACATCTCCATCCTTCCATCTCACAGGAAGTTCCTGAGGTTTGCTTTCGGGGGCGAAGCTTACCAATATCGGGTTCTTCCATTCGGCCTAGCACTCTCCCCTCGCACTTTTACCAAGTGTATGGATGCAGCTCTAGCACCCCTGAGGCTCGAGGGTATCAGGGTGCTCAATTACATCGACGACTGGCTAATATTGGCCCAGTCGAGAGAGCTGGCGATTCGGCATCGAGATGTCGTCCTCGCCCACATCCAAAGACTGGGGTTGAGACTCAACACGAAGAAGAGCGTGTTGACACCAGCCCAGAGAACCACGTTCCTGGGAGTGGTGTGGGACTCAGTCACGATGCGGGCACGATTGTCTCCTGCTCGGGTCGAGTCTATCCTGACCTCAGTGTCCAGGATAAAGCTAGGCCAAACCATCACTGTCAAACACTTTCAGAGAGTGTTGGGTCTCATGGCAGCAGCGTCCAGCGTGATACCTTCTGGCCTGCTACACATGAGAGCTCTACAGTGGTGGTTAAGAGCCAAGGGGTTTTCCCCGAGGGGGAATCCATTCCGCTTGATAAGGGTTACGCGCAGATGCCTTCGTTCCCTATCAATTTGGAAGAAGCCTTGGTTCTTGTCCCAGGGTCCCAGGCTGGGAGCGTCATGTCGCCGGATATCTATTTCGACAGACGCCTCCCTCTCGGGCTGGGGCGCGGTCATGGACGGCCACTTTACGAGAGGTCTCTGGCAGGACCATCATTCCTCTTGGCACATAAATTGCCTAGAGATGTTGGCGGTGTTCCGAGCTCTGAGGAGCTTTCTGCCAGACCTCCATGGTCGCCATGTCCTAGTAAGATCCGACAACATGTCGGTGGTTTCTTACTTAAACCGTCAGGGGGGTCTGAGATCGCGTCCTCTGTGCAGACTGGCGCATCAGATCCTCCTGTGGTCCCAGCGGAGACTGTCGTCTCTCAGGGCGATGTATGTCCCGGGGGACCAGAACCTGGGAGCAGACATGCTGTCGAGGCAGGGGCTGAGGCCCGGGGAATGGAGACTCCACCCCGAGGTGGTGGAGTTAATATGCGAGAGGTTTGGCCCAGTGGAAGTGGACCTATTTGCGTCTCGAGAGACGACACACTGTCCACTGTGGTTCTCCCTCACACATCCAGCCCCGCTGGGGTTGGATGCCATCGTGCAGACGTGGCCAAGGCTGCGTCTGTATGCCTTTCCCCCAATCGCTCTGCTCCCAGCAGTTCTGGAAAGGGTCCGTCAGGACGGGGTCAGCCTACTATTAGTAGCCCCGTTTTGGCCGGCCCGAGTATGGTTTTCGAACATCATCCTGCTTCTGGCAGGCCCGCCGTGGCAGATCCCTCTGAGGAGGGACCTGTTGTCTCAGGCAGGGGGCTCAGTTCTCCACCCTCGGCCCGAGCTGTGGAAACTGTGGGTCTGGCCCCTGAGGGGGCACAGTACCTAGAAGCCGGCCTGTCAACAGAAGTGGTTGAAACCATACTCACTTCCAGAGCTCCCTCCACGAGGAAGCTATACGGCCTTAAGTGGA
>CM070834.1:958633-968633 GCA_036326025.1 Chrosomus eos
CACAAATCAGACTTTTTTACTCACAATTTGGATTTTTTACTCATAGTTGTGTTTTAATCTCGCATTTCTGACTTTATATCTTGCAATTCTGACTTTTTTACTCACAGTTCTGAGTTTTAATCTCGCAATTCTGACTTTTTTGCTCGTAGTTGTGAGTTTATCTTTCAATTCTGACTTATTTTAGTCACAATTCAGAATTTTTTTTACTTGTAGTTCGGTTTATCTCGCAATTCTGACTTTTTTATGCGTAGTTGTGAGTTTAATCTCGCAATTCTGACTTTATATCTCGCAATTCTGAATTTTTTACTCATAGTTGTGAGTTTAATCTCGCAATTCTGACTTTTTACTCGTAGTTGTGAATTTAATCTCGCAATTCTGACTTTATATCTCGCAATTCTGACTTTTTTCTCGTGGTTGTGTGTTTATCTTTCAATTCTGATTATTTTACTCACAATTCTGACTTTTTTTCTCGTAGTTGTGTGTTATCTTTCAATAATTTTGTGTCTAATTTTTACTTACAATTCTGAATTTAATTTTTTACTCGTAGTTGTGAGTTTTAATCTTGCAATTCTGATTTTTTTACTCACAATTCTGACTTTTTTACTCGTAGTTGTGATTTTTAATCTCCTAATTCTGACTTTATATCTCTCAATTCTGATTTTTTTACTCATAGTTGTGAGTTTAATCTCGCAATTCTGACTTTTTTATTCGTAGTTGTGAGTTTTAATCTCGCAATTCTGACTTTATATCTCGCAATTCTGACTTTTTTCTCGTGGTTGTGTGTTTATCTTTCAATTCTGATTTTTTTACTCACAATTCTGACTTTTTTTACTCGTAGTTGTGATTTTTAATCTCCTAATTCTGACTTTATATCTCGCAATTCTGATTTTTTTACTCGTAGTTGTGAGTTTATCTTTCAATTCTGACTTTTTATCTCACAATTCTGACTTTTTTATTCATAGTTGTGAGTTTTAATCTCGCAATTCTGACTTTATATCTCGCAATTCTAAATTTTTTATTAAATTCTGACATTTTTACTCATAGTTGTTAATTTCACAATTCTGACTTTATATCTCGCAATTCTGACATTTATGCTCGTAGTTGTGAGTTTATATCTCAGTTCCGTTTTTTTTTTTTTTCATAATTCCTAAAATAAAGTGTGAATTGCAAGGCATAAATAGTAAGATGAAAGGTTCCTCTTTTATGTAGTTATTCCGTGGCCAAAAACAAGCTTCACAAACACACGGCGTGTGTCGTCTCTGTTTCCCAGCATTCCCGCAGTCGTGGCCAGAGGACACGAGACGCCTGAAGAATGCTCTGTTGTGTTTAAGCAGATCCTGTAAGTGTTGCTGGAAGATCGAGCCGATGAAGAGTATCAGGTGTCCCAGTTCCGGATATCAGAAAACCATGAGTCAATCCCTGAGAACTCTCCATTCATCAACTTTCCCTTTGTTCTCTTGAGAAATCCCTGCATAAAAGACCATTATTGACCAATCAATACCCATCATGCACCTCCTGAAACCACACACAGGGCCATCAGTTTTTTCAGGAGAGTAGACTAGTTTTCGCACTTTATGGAAAAGTGACACTATTTAACACATCTCTGACTGCGTGCGCTCCTCGTTCTGGACGGAAGTGAAGCTTAAGCTCCTAATTGTGAGGAGGAAGGAAGTGATGTCATCCTCTAAATAACAGGAAGACACTGGAGCTATTCTACACCCTTCTCCCATCATGCATCTGGTTCTGTGGACATTAGCTGATCTGATGGGATAAATCTCATGATCATGATTTTATTTTAAAATTAGTTACTTATTTTAATTTTTACGTTATAACATGTTGTATTTTTCAACGTGTTTTATATTTATTGTTTTTATTTTAAATGTATTTATTTTAATTTTACATGATAAAATGTTGTATTTTTTTAATAAGTGTTTTATTTAGATTGTTTTTATTTAAAAAAAAACATTTAAATTTTACGTGCTA
Organism: Chrosomus eos; assembly: GCA_036326025.1. NCBI lineage: Eukaryota > Metazoa > Chordata > Actinopteri > Cypriniformes > Leuciscidae > Chrosomus > Chrosomus eos. The sequence goes on from CM070834.1 coordinate 960,617, forward strand.
AAATCTTTACTTTTTATAAAGTGTTATATTTGGATGGGTTTTATTTTAAAATTATTTATTTATTTTAATTTTACATGATAAAATGCTTTTTTTTAATAGCCTAATTGTTTTATTTTTATTTATTTTAAAATGATTTATTTTAATTAAAATATTTTTATCTAAAATATTTACGTTTTTAAAAGTGTTTTCTTTTGATGGGTTAATTATTTGTTTGTTTATTTATCATTCTGTTCAACTCTTCACATTATTAATTACCTTGATTGATCTGTGTAAATAATCCTGTGATACGATTCATTTTACCTGATAAAATTAAATGTGTTTTGCTTTTTTTTTTATTATTATTTTATTTATTTTAATGCATTATAAAATATTTCATAAGTGTTTAATTTTGATGTTTTTTATTTTTATATTATTATTGTTTACATGATAAAATATAATAAAAAATGTGTGTTTTATTTTGGTGTTTTTTTTTTTTGTTTGTTTTGCAATTATTTATTTATTAAAAGTTCAAAAAAATATTATTGCATTAATAGCATTTCAGCAACTCTTTTATTATTATTATTATTATTATTTTTTATTCAGGGTTCTAGTGTCGATCTTATTCTAAATGTTAATATAATTATTTATTTAATTGTTTAAATTTAATTGTTATGTATTGAACACAGATCTGTATCCACTGTATGGCCTGACCTGGATTGTCTCCTCTCTCTCGTGTTTTGGTGTGTGTGTGTGTGTGGTGTGGGTGTGTGTGTTGTGTGTGTGTGTGTGTGTGTGTGTGTGTGGTGTTGTGTGTGTGTGTTGTGTTGTGTGTGTGTGTGTGTGTGTGTGTGTGTGTGGTGTGTGTGTGTGTGTGTGTGTGTGTGCTCTCTTCTCTCTCTGGTGTGTGTGTGTGTGTGTGTGTGTGTTGTGTGTGTGGGGTGTGTGTGTGTGTGTGTGTGTGTGCTCTCTCTCTCTCTGTGTGTGTGTGTGTGGTGTGTGTGTGTGTGTGTGTGTGTGTGTGTTGTGTGTGTGTGTGTGTGTGTTTGTGTGTGTGTGTGTGTGTGGTGTGTGTGTTGTGTCTCTCTCTCTCTGTGTGTGTGTGTGTGTGTGTGGTGTGTGTGTGTATGTGTGTGTGTGTGTGTGTGTGTGTGCTCTCTCTCTCTCTGTGTGTGTGTGTGTGTGTGTGTGTGTGTGTGTGTGTGTGTGTGTGTGTGTGTGTGTGTGTGTGTGTGTGTGTGTGTGTGTGCTCTCTCTCTCTGTGTGTGTGTGTGTGTGTGTGTGTGTGTGTGTGTGTGTGTGTGTGGTGTGTGTGTGTGTGTGTGTGTGTGTGTTTGCTCTCTCTCTCTCTCTCTCTGGCTGACAGATGTCATGTGTGTTTCTGAGGTCCTGAAGAGACACGTTCTCAGTAAGTCCTGGATAAAGCCTGTTTCTCTGCGGCGGCGGTGGCGTGTTGCGTAAGTGACCCGGACACGTTCTGCTCGGCTGGGCAGGAACAGACACATCTCTATAATGCTGATCTTCATCTATCTCTCTCCCTCTGTCCCTCGTTTAAGACTCTAAACCTCTTTTCACACTGTGCATCTGTTGGTTTATCTGTATTTCATCTCTCTTGTTATCTATCCGGTGAAACCCAGACAACAGGGAATGTTCTGGCAACTTCTTCCATTAACATTAATAGAGCGTTTGTTCAAAGTTATCTGCTCTTTAATGCTGTTCTCAAAACATCAGCACAAATACATTATCTCATGGAATGTTTTTTTTCTGAAATGTTTCAGTTGGACTTTCATCTAACAGTTTTTTTAAATGTTTCTTGTTTCGGAACGTTCAGAGAACATTCAAATGTAACGTTCCAGTAATGTTTGCAGTAAAGTTCCCCTTTAGTCAATCATTTTATCTCTTAAAACTCATCTTTGATGCCCAAAATTACATATTTAAACATTTTATCCTTGAAAAATAATTCTGCATGCCTTAAAATATCTTGAGTGTAACTCGACACCCTTGCCTCATTTAGTATGAGCTGTTCTATGAATATGCAAATTAGCCCCGCCTCACACTCACTCACTCACTCAGAGATCCACTGGTTGACGATCACACGTTGATCTGATTGGTCAAGGTAGTTTGTGACGTCAGAAACACCAGCGATTTCAGTGTTTTTGAGACTGTCTTTGGTTCACTGCAGTTTTAAAGGGGTCATATAATGGTACATGCACTTTTACAAGTTGATTGTACTGAAATGTGTGTTGGCAGTGCCTGTACATCCATCATATAATGATAAAAATCCATCCAGTGTTTTTGTTTTAATCTCCTCCTTATATGTTTTCCCCTGCCTTAAATCGAACCGTTCGACCGTGTGACGTCACGCCCCTCCCACGATTGTTGATTGACAGCAGCGTTTCAACACAGACCCGCCCTCGCTCGTGAGTGAGCTGTCAATCACAGGGTGACCTGTCATGACCGGTGCGGTCATTGTTGGCTGGAGCACTGTCTATGAGCAGAATGGTTTCTAAGCGATTGTGGTGTTCTGTTTTGGGTGTAATAAGGAACACAACAGTCATTTTAATGTTCCTAAATCCGAACCGCTGAAGACGCAGTGGCTGAGTTTGTTTTCGAAGGGAATATTCCCCACGATCAACGTCAATGTTCATTTTTGCGCAAATCATTTCACACACCAGACTGCTTTATAAACGAGGATCAGTATAAAGCTGGTTTTGCTAAGAAGCTGCTCCTGAAAAAAGGAATCGATACCGTGTTCCTGCACCTCCAGAAGAACTGAAGTGAGTGTAGCGTTTTATTAACCTTTATATTCATATTTATATTCAATTCAATTCAATTCAAGTTTATTTGTATATCGCTTTTCACAATACACATTGTCTCAAAGCAGCTTTACAGAAGTGCATTTCAGAAATGGACAAAGAAAAATACAGTTAGTTAATCATGTATAAATTTAGGCATAACATACGCCGTGTTTAGTCTTCTTTCACAGCGTCGAGTCGTCCTTCACAGGCGTCGATCGTCTCTTCACAGGCGTCGAGCGTCTCTTCACAGGCGTCGAGTCGTCTCTTCACAGGCGTCGAGTCGTCTCTCCACCGCGTCGAGTCGTTCTCTTCACAGGCGTCGAGTCGTCTTCACAGGCGTCGAGTCGTCTCTTCACAGGCGTCGAGTCGTCTCTCACAGCGTCGAGTCGTCCTTCACAGCGTTAGTCGTCTCATCACAGGTGTTGGGTCATCTGAAGTCTTCGTGAGAGGCTGGATACAAACTGGAGCTGACGAACGCTATTTACCTCGGGACTAGCGTCCCGAGATAACAGCAGAAAGACAGATGGGAAATAATTAGCATAGCTGATGTTCATAATATTAATGCATTCGAACTGATTCAGAAGTAGTATAAAAGGTAAGCATTAAGTGAATGCTTGGTTAAAGAGATGCGTCTTTAATCTAGTTTTAAACTGGGACAGCGAGTCTGAGTCTCGAACAATATCAGGAAGGCTATTCCAGAGTTTAGGAGTAAATGTGAGAACGCCCTCCCTCCTTTAGTAGACTTAGATATCCTAGGAACGACCAGAAGCCTCGAATTTAGTGATCTTAAAGAGCGCGATGGATTGTAGGGCGATAGAAGGTCTGTTAAATACACAGGAGCTAAACCATTTAGAGCTTTATAAGTCATAGTAATACTTTGTAATTGATACGGAACTTAATAGGTAACCAGTGTAGAGATGATAAAATTGGTGTTATATGATCATATTTTCTTGATCTAGTAAGAACTCTAGCGGCTGCATTTTGCACTAACTGTAGTTTGTTTATTGAGGATGCAGGACAACCAGCTAATAAAGCATTACAGTAATCTAGTCTCGAGGTCATGAATGCATGAACTAACTTTTCTGCATCTGAAACAGATAGCATGTTACGTAGCTTAGCAATGTTTCTAAGGTGGAAAAAGGCTGTTCTTGTAACATATGAAATATGATTTTCGAAAGTCAAGTTGCGGTCTAGTATAACACCCAGGTCTTTTACTGTAGTGGATAGAGTAACAGGACATCCTTCTAAATTAAAGTTGTATTGTAAGGGATTTTGTGGGTAGTTTTTTTGACCAATAAGTAATACCTCCGTTTTATCTGAATTTAATAGCAGGAAATTACACGTCATCCAGCATTTTATATCTTTTAGACACTCTGTCAAGTTAGATAAGTTAGTGTTTTCATCTGGTCGTGATGAGATATATAATTGAGTGTCATCAGCATAACAGTGGAAATTAATTCCATGTTTTCTTATAATATTACCAAGTGGCAGCATATATATTGAGAATAGCAGAGGGCCTAGGACAGATCCTTGCGGCACTCCATAGTCTACTGATGTTATCTTTGATTTTTCCCCATTTAAACAGACAAATGGTAACGGTCTGATAAGTACGATCTAATCCAGCTTAATGCCTGTCCCTGAACACCAGTGTAGTTTTGTAGTCGATCTAAGAGTATTTTATGATCTATAGTGTCGAACGCAGCACTAAGATCAAGTAGAACTAGTATTGAGATACAGCCTTGGTCAGAGGCTAAGAGTAAATCATTTGTAATTTTAACTAGCGCAGTTTCTGTGCTATGATGCGGTCTGAATCCCGACTGAAATTTTTCGTAGATATCATTTTCTCGCAAGAAAGAGCACAATTGAGCGGACACAATTTTTTCTAGTATTTTAGACATAAGTGGAAGATTTGAGATGGGTCTGTAATTTGCTAGGTTATTTGGATCTAATTGCGGTTTCTTAATGAGAGGTTTTATTACTGCCAGCTTGAATATTTTTGGAACATGACCTAAAAATAAAGACGAGTTAATAATATTAATTTTTGCAAATCGCTAGCTTCACGATGAATGCGGCTAAGGTTTACACTCAGGGTACATTACGGCATGTTTTCTATGTACGACATTCTCAATTCATAATCCCATGTTTATAATGAACAACGCGTTATGGTTATTGTGTTACTGTGTTAAATGGTGTAGCGCAGAACAGAGGGGCGGAGTCAGCGAAGCTCATTATCATTTAAAGGCATATGCACTGAAACGGCGTGCTGACAACAGAGCTGTTTTTGAGCAGGTAAAATAAGTGTTTTCTTACAATACTAATGAGAATTTTTAATTAAAGTATATTACAAACTTTTAATTTAGACCCTAAAGAGTCATATTAACTTGTACAAAAATGGCATTATATGACCCCTTTAAGGAGAAAACTTTCGAACACATTTTTGTCAGCTGGGAAACACGACCCGGGTGAGTATGATATCTTTTTATGAGAACATTCAAACCATGAAATCTCTCACACGGACACACACTGTATAATACAATAGGCATGTGTGGGGCTTTTGAGTAATTTCAGGTGTTTTCCACGTCTGTAAATCAGCATTGAGTTCATCTGGAGTGAGTCTACTAAACGAGACCCGTGAATCACTGAGAGACAGACACACACATCATATCCGTCATAAACCTGTCCGACAGAGACCTGACGTACTGTACCTGCACAGGTGAGCGCTTCTCCTCATGTTCAGGAGGATAAAAACAGACCCTGATGAGTCACTAACAGGGATTGAGCATAAACAACATCTGCAAAGTTACGAGCTCAAAGTTTAATGCAAAGAGAGATATTTCCTTTTACAGAAATCGCTTTTTAAGGACTACAACAAACGGCTGGTAGGAACTACAGTGAGCTTCTTCCTGGGTTGGTGACATCACTAACCCTGACATTTAAATAAACCCCGCCCCCGGGAACACACCACAAAGGGGGCGAGGCCATGAAGGACTGCTATAGAGAAGAGGAAGAGTGTTCTCGCTGTTTTTTACACCACAGAAAAAAAGTTTGTCAGGCTGATGAACTTAGAGAGGTTAAAATGTATTCTTACCTGTTCCTGAACATTATAACCTCAACGTTTGTCTGCACATTTTACGGAGAACAGCTTCCAGAAGAGAGACAGAGCCGTTTTGTTGGGACAATCTATTGTTTAAGGATCACAACTTGTAATATGTCATATATTATTTGTAGTTGTGTTTTCTATTAAAGGTACAATATGCAGGATTCTTCGCCACCAGGGGTCGCTAACCTCTTACAATATCAATGGCGTATATTGATGACGTATATTCCGCATTAAGCGTAATTATGGATCTTGTCGTGAAGCTGATGGATCTTTTATGGATGAGTGAATACACTGATGTTTTTAACATGACTGTGGTGAAGCAGGAGCGATTGCTAGACGTACACCAGCGCCACACGCAACGCCAGTCCCGCGGATATAAAGGAATAAGGACATTTCATTCTACCCAACTACACGCTAGTGCTGAATTAATACTCACACAGGTCAGTTTATTAGAGGAATGAAGCTTGAGGTAACCCAGCGCTGTTTCACTCGCTCTAACAGTTACACTATCACACTAAACGCATTTGAGTGTGTTGAATGTTGTTAGTTGGGTTGTTTGTTGGCTGTATGAGACTAAGTAAGCTAGATCAACATTAGAATAACTTACAGATCATATTCTAACATTTCGTCATGTTCAACTACATAACATTGATTAGTTTTATGTACATTTGCTCTCCTGTCTAATAAAGTACATGCAACACTCGCGTCTCTGTCGAGTGGAAGTTAGTCGCGGACGTGGAGCTCTCGCATCTCGAAACATGTTGATCTTCGGTTTAGTCTCTTTCTGTCTCAAAGTCTGCTTGCCATGGTCCATAATGTTTGAACAAAACAACAACAGCGTGAGCGTCCTGCTAGGCATAACCGGCATAACACAGTTGTCAACGTCTGTCGCCATGGTTACTATTGCTGTACGAGTGGAAACAATGGTGGAAACCGAGGCTAACCCCCCGTTTCCTTGGTTAAAATCACAATTTTCTCTAGATATACAAATAGTTGGAAACAAAAGTATTCTTATATCGTCTTGTTTTCCATCTCAAAGCCGCAAACCGGCGACCAGACGGAAGTAACTTAAAATCATTCCTTAAGGGATGCGACCGATCACTCAAGACAGCACTTGCTTTCCGATACAGCTGATTTGTGTATATATTTTCCTAGGTTCCTTTGCTTTACTCCAATTATCCTACTCGCCCATCTTACAAATTTGGTTTAAGGAGTTCCTGTTCTTCACTGACAGACTTCCATACCACACCACTATGGAAAAAGACATAAAAGATTCAATAAAAGCGAAATAAAACAAAGTCAACATACGTCTGTCGATGTGTAATTTTGCAAGTTTCCTAAGGCATCTCAAACGTTGATGACCCTTTTTACAGATCATATCACAGATTCAAATGAAAGTTTTGAATCTATAACTGTACCAAGATATTTATAACTCTCCACCTGTTCCACAGTCTGTCCTTTAATAATTGTAGTGACGTGATCAACGGTGCGCGTTCTAAAATCAATTATCATGTCTTTCGTTTTGGTAGTGTTTAACTTTAGATAGGAATCATAGCACCAGGTCACAAAATCCTCCACAACTGGACCATGGCCAGACTAGCCCCTTGTAACAGACTAACTATCACTGTATCATCAGCAAACTTGATTAGTATCCTATTTTCATACACTTTGACACATATTAGTATACAAGATGTATAGTAAGGGCGAAAGAACACAGCCTTGTGGTGATCCTGTGGATAAAAATAATACATCAGAAAAGCTACCATTCACTTTTACCCTCTGCATTCTATTTGTTAAAAAATCCAGTAGCCATCCCACTAAAACTTATAATACACTAACAATCTTCTGGCCAGGATGTGGGGTTGTATAGTGTTAAAAGCGGAAGAGAAGTCTATGAACAACAGTCTTGCGTGGGTATTTTCCCCTCTAGATGCTTAGTTAGTAAATTTAACAACATAAGTGAAGCATCCTCAACACTTCTGTTCGCTCTATATGCAAATTGCATAGGATCGAGGGCTTGTCCAGTCTTACTTAATAACTCAGACTTCACCAGTTTCTCAAATGATTTCATTACCAATGAGGTGAGGGCAACTGGTCTCAGATCATTTAACACTTTAGGCTTATTGCATTTAGGAACTGGAGT
>CM070834.1:973633-983633 GCA_036326025.1 Chrosomus eos
TAAAGCATTACAGTAATCTAGTCTCGAGGTCATGAATGCATGAACTAACTTTTCTGCATCAGAAACAGATAGCATATTACGTAGCTTAGCAATGTTTCTAAGGTGGAAAAAGGCTGTTCTTGTAACATATGAAATATGCTTTTCAAAAGACAGGTTGCAGTCTAATATAACACCCAGGTCTTTTACTGTAGCGGATAAAGTAACAGGGCATCCTACTATGTTAAAGTTGTGTTGTGAGAGGTTTTGTAGACGGTTTTTAGAACCGATAAGTATTACCTCTGTCTTATCTGGATTTAATAAAAGAAAGTTATGCGTCATCCAATCTTTTATATCTTTAACACAATCTGTCAATTTGGATAATTTAGCGTATTCATCTGGCCGTGATGAAATATATATTTGAGTGTCATCAGCATAGCAATGGAAACTAATTCCATGTTTCCTTAGAATATTACCAAGTGGCAGCATATATATTGAGAATAATAAAGGGCCTAACACAGATCCCTGCGGCACTCCATGGTTTGCCGAAGTCATGATCGATTTTTCTCCATTTAAGTAGACGAAATGGTAGCGGTCAGATAAGTATGACCTGAACCAGCTTAATGCTTGTCCTTGAACACCAGTGTAATTTTGTAGTCGATCTAAGAGTATTGTGTGATCTATAGTATCGAACGCAGCACTAAGATCAAGTAAAACTAGTACTGAGATACAGCCTTGGTCCGAAGCTAAAAGTAGATCATTTATGATTCTAACAAGCGCAGTTTCAGTGCTATGATGTGGCCTGAATCCAGACTGAAACTTTTCATAGATGTCGCTTTCTTGCAAGAAAGAGCCGAGTTGAGCGGACACAACTTTTTCTAATATTTTTGACATAAATGGAAGATTCGAAATGGGTCTGTAATTTGCTAGGTTATTTGGATCTAACTGTGGTTTCTTAATAAGAGGTTTTATTACTGCCAGCTTGAATGTTCTTGGAACATGACCTAAAGATAAAGACGAGTTAATAATATTGAGAAGAGGCTCTTCCACTATAGGTAATACTTCTTTCAGTAGTTTAGTTGGTATAGGATCTAATAAACATGTTGTTGTTTTAGATGAAGTGATAAGTTTATTTAACTCTTTTTGTTCTATGGTTGTAAAGCATTGTAATTGTTCTTGCGGGGTGATAATTGCGGCTGAATTATAAGGCGCGAGCAAAGATTGAACGTTTTGACGTTCAAGAACGGTTTGACCTAAACATATCAAAATTGAAAATACTGAGGACACAGACACCTACATCTTGGATGCACTTGAGGTAAGCTAAAACATACAAAAAATTATTTTCAAAGTGCACTATCCCTTTAATGAAAAAAAAAATTAAAAATGAAGTGAGTTTGTGTTATAATATCCACTGATGGAGTCAGAACAATAATCTGGTTTTCCTTTGAATGAAGTTTATTTTTCACTCCACTGGCAGATATTGTTCTTGTTTAGCACTAGCAGAGACGCTACACACACACTCACCAGTGTGTGTGTGTGTGTGTGTGTGTGTGTGTGTGTGTGTGTGTGTGTGTGTGTGTGTGTGTTGTGTTGAAGGTCATTCGTCAGACGTTAAAGAGAGGAAGGATAAGACACAGAACAATGAGAAACCACTTCCTGTCTTACATCTGCTACTTCCTGTTTAAGGAACACACACACACACACACACATCAAACACACCGATCTGTGTGTGGAGAACAGAGAACAGGTCATCTCGTCTATCACACACAACCATCACGATATTCCCTCTATATATGATGAAAACATGTTCTTTTATGATCCAATTATGATTACACTTTAAACCTTCCTCAGAGTTTCTGTCTTGTTTTCTCAACATCATTCATAAATCCAGAAACATTACTGAAGAACGACTGAAGATCTAATCAATAACTACTGAACGAGTTTGGCCTCATTAATAACAAACTATAGCCGCGTTTACATTACCCTTCAAATTGAAATTGCGAATTGAAAATATGCCCTATGGAATTACGCTCAATTTCCCAGAAACTCCCATTTATCGCAAAAAAGTGTTTGTGCTCGCATGAGGAGGTTTATTTAAATAAATATAAAAATAAATATTTCGCAAAACTGCAATGGAAACAGTTTTTGTGCATTTACAGTCACACGGTGTGTTTCTCCTCAGCTCTCGCTTTCATTTGTGTCAGTGGTTTTGTGTCGCCCGCAGGTATGAATCTGACAGAACACACACACACACGCGCGCGCACACACACACACACACACACACACACTATATAAACATGCTTTATGACTGTACGTAATCTGAATTCTTCTGCTGTGTGTTTGTCAGGTTGTTACATGCATCTTAATAACTGTGATGATGGAAATATTATTCTCTGTCTTTAATATGTCATCATTCCTCTCTGATTGTGAAACACACGTGTCTCATACGAACAAGGACACATCTTAGACTCTTAAATTAGTTTTCACAATTTAAAACATATAAAACACTGCAAAAATGACGTTCTTCTTCAGTATTTTTGTCTTGTTTTCCAGTACAAATGTCAAAATGGATCAAAATTATATGGGTTTTTGCTTAAAACAGAAAATCTGCCAATGGGGTCAGAATTAGTAGTTTCTTAGTTGTATTTTTTAGCTTATACCTGTACAGCACTTTGGGCAGTCATGTGAGTGTTTTCAAATGTGCTTTATAAATAAATGAACTGAACTGAACTGAATATTTTTTAATGTTTTCTCTTAGAATTAAAATACTTTTTTCTTCTGATTTTAAAGGGTGCCTATTATGCCCCTTTTTACAAGATGTGATATTGGTCTCGGGTGTCCCCAGAATGTATTTGTGAAGTTTCAGCACAAAATACCCCACAGTTCATTTATTATAACCATTTGAAAATGTCTTTTTTGGGGCCTGTTTTAAAAAGCGCTGTTTTGGTGTGTACCACCTTAAATGTAAATGAGCTGCATATCCCCGCCCTGCCTTTGGATGAGGACGTAACTTGATACCTATGGCAATAAAGACCTTCTGTAGCCCCGCCCCTTTTCATCGCTGAGCTCGTTGTCTTTTGACTTCCGGTCTGTATTTTCACAGCGATCTTTCATAGGTATGAATGAACGGCTTGTTTAAAAAAGTTCCCGGTCGACATTTGTTAAGACATCTGCTTTACAATGCTCATGATAACTTCCGTTAACTCTACAGTAAGTAAATCCACTTCACCAGCTAATTACTCCTGGACAGCGATGCCATAGAGATACACAGAGCGACCACAGAAACGGAAGCTCAAAGACAATATTCTAAAGATGGCGGCGCCCTCGTTTCTCTCGTGCATAAGGTCTATACAGTCGGTAGAAGCAGAAGCTGAGAGTGAGTGAGAGAGAGACGCGCTGTTTTATATGGCATTCAGCCGTACATGTTTGAACCGGAATCAGACCCAGATGATGAAGAGACTCCGACAGAAGAAACACAAATGAGAATGGAGGATGTCTCTGTCACAGTCTACTGATGGACGAGGACACAAAGATAACAGTTAAACAGGCTTTATTTATACACTGATGCTTAACCCGGATACCAGGAGGCTTCAAGATCAGCATTGTTGAAATCAAGGGAACCAGAGTCTTTGAACAAATGCAGGAACAGAAACAATCTCTTGATACTTGAACAGGAAGCAGATTCAGAGACTTCAAACATTAACTTTGACTCGCAGAACTCAGTTGCAGACACGTAGATACTCAGGACTTGCATTTAGATTCGTAGATTCTCAGAACTTGGGTACAGATACAAAGATATTCAGAACTTGGACACTGCTACGTAGATAGTAGATACAGAGGTCCGTTGATACTCAGAACACAGAGAGGATGATTGGAGAATCCTCAAGAGCCACCACACACTGAAGCTGCTGAGATACACACACAAGAGTGATTAGTGATGAGCTTGATAATACTTGCTGCGAGATCAGAGATATCCTGGAACCAGAATTGAAGTATGTAAGCCAAGGAGTCACAGACGTCAAATGATGAGACCGGACCCAGAGTGCAGGTTGAGTGAGGCTTATATCCAATACTGGTGTGTAGAGTAAATTGATGAGGTGCAGGTGCTGTGAATTCGTAATTAGTGAGAGTGCGTGCAGGTGAGGACCAGGGGAAACCGTGACATTACTCCCCCGCCTCCCGGGAGGCGCGTCCTCGCGCCTAATAACATCCGAGGGGAGGGAGGGTGGGCGTCCTGGAGTCTTACCCGGGGGATAGGGAACCAGGGACCATGGACCAGGGACTCCAGGATGGTGAGGAACCAGAGGATACCAGGGCGAGGCCGGCCGAATGGTCGACCACGGGGGAGCAGGCTGGGTGGTCATCCACGGTGGAGCGGTCTCTCGACCGGGTAGAGCCAGTAGTGATTGTAGTTCGGGGCTGGGCAAGATCCGCATCGCTGGTAGCTCAGGGCTGGGCAAGACCAGAGACGAGTAATGCTTTAGGCTGGATGGGGCTTGGGGCTTGGGGAGCTCTGAGTTGGATGGAGCTGGCGGTCTGGGGTACTTAGGGCTGGCCGAAGCTAACGGACTGGGATGTTCTGGGCTGAACGGAGTCAGAGTCCTGGGGAATTCGGGGCTGGGCGGAGCCAGCGTTCTGGGGAGCTCTGAACTGGATTGAGCTAGCAGCCTGGGAAACTCCAGGCTGGACGTAACCAGCGACTTGAGCAACTCTGAACTGGGCGGACCCAGTGGCTTGGGTAACTCTGAGCTTACAGTGCTTGACTTGGCGGGCTCGGTGCTCACAGCACCTGATTGGGCGGTCACTACATTCTCAGACCCTGAGTCAGCGGGTAAAACCTTCACGGTTGCTGGCAAGGCAGCCATTAACCCTACGGTTTCGGCTTCGACGGGTGCTAAGTAAATCGCAGGCTCATCTATTCTCACGTGGGTTGCGGGCTTGACAGTATTATCGTGAAGTGCGGGCTTGTTGGGTCTGGTGCAAGGCACGGCCTGGACAGGACTGATGTGATGTGCGGACTCTGCAGGACTGACGCGATGCATTAGCTCGGCTGGGCAGACGACCGGCTCTGGCTCGGCAGGGCAGACGACCGGCTCTGGCTCGGCTGGGCAGACGACCGGCTCTGGCTCGGCTGGGCAGACGACCGGCTCTGGCTCGCTGGGCAGACGACCGGCTCTGGCTCGGCTGGGCAGACGACCGGCTCTGGCTCGGCTGGGCAGACGACCGGCTCTGGCTCGGCTGGGCAGACGACCGGCTCTGGCTCGGCTGGGCAGACGACCGCTCTGGCTCGGCTGGGCAGACGACCGGCTCTGGCTCGGCTGGGCAGACGACCGGCTCTGGCTCGGCTGGGCAGACGACGGCTCTGGCTCGGCAGGGCAGACCTGAAGAGCAGACTGCGGATGGACCTGACGAGGAAAAGGTATATTTAAAAGCCCCTCGGACGGTCATAAGCAGAGGATCAATCACTTTGGCAGTCAGATCGGCACTCATCGAAATCAGCTTGCGTGCTCTGGGTAAGGAGATCTCAGAGGTTGGTCTGGAGCGAACACAGAATTCCTGTTTGGTGGGAACAGTCTCCTTGGGGACTAAACTATCCATGCACACGGCGACTGCATCTCTCCAGCTCAGACCTGTGCAGTTCGGGAGCGGTCGAGGGTTGATGTACTTAGCTCCGATTAAATAGCAGGCTTTGAGGGTTTCGTCTCCTAGGTTTAAGTCCTTGGCCAAGAAACAGAACCGGAGACTGAAATCAAAAAGATCGCGGCTCTCCTGGGCCAGCATAGCAATTCGGTCCCAGCACATCCTGTAGAATCAGAAGTGAGATGCTTGAGCAGAGGGGAATCTTGCACGTGTGTGGCTTAAGCTGGGAACTCTGAACAATAATTAAACACTTGAAGTACTGTACTGTAGGTCCATAAAGTAAAACACAGGGGGTCCATAGAATGTCATCCAGAGGTTCAGAAGATAATCCTCAATAGTGAAGTAGGCACTCTTTGTCGACGTGGAGATACACTCCGCTTGTAATGACGTAGGTACTGGAAAGGCGAGAAGATACCTGTCCGTGAGTGAAGGGGAGCGGATTAAGAAGGTGGCAGTGATGCGGTAGGAAACGAGGAGGCCTCAGAAGCCGTGGGGGCTTGCATCGTGTGTGGTCCGGTCTTCTGTCACAGTCTACTGATGGACGAGGACACAAAGATAACAGTTAAACAGGCTTTATTTATACACTGATGCTTAACCCGGATACCAGGAGGCTTCAAGATCAGCACTGTTGAAATCAAGGGAACCAGAGTCTTTGAACAAATGCAGGAACAGAAACAATCTCTTGATACTTGAACAGGAAGCAGATTCAGAGACTTCAAACATTAACTTTGACTCGCAGAACTCAGTTGCAGACACGTAGATACTCAGGACTTGCATTTAGATTCGTAGATTCTCAGAACTTGGGTACAGATACAAAGATATTCAGAACTTGGACACTGCTACGTAGATAGTAGATACAGAGGTCCGTTGATACTCAGAACACAGAGAGGATGATTGGAGAATCCTCAAGAGCCACCACACACTGAAGCTGCTGAGATACACACACAAGAGTGATTAGTGATGAGCTTGATAATACTTGCTGCGAGATCAGAGATATCCTGGAACCAGAATTGAAGTATGTAAGCCAAGGAGTCACAGACGTCAAATGACGAGACCGGACCCAGAGTGCAGGTTGAGTGAGGCTTATATCCAATACTGGTGTGTAGAGTAAATTGATGAGGTGCAGGTGCTGTGAATTCGTAATTAGTGAGAGTGCGTGCAGGTGAGGACCAGGGGAAACCGTGACAGTCTCGGAATGGTTATTTGATACATTTATGTACTTATAGAGTTGTAATCGCGTCCCCTTTGCAATTATGGATGTGCAACACATACACAGACACACACAAACTGTGATAAACTGTGATTGCGTTGGCGCAATTTTTTGAAACTACAAACACAAATACTGTGATAACGTTTGCTACGTACAAACAAAATTACACTGTAAAAAATTTGGAGTAGAATTTACTTGAAAAAACCTTGCTAACAAATCTCACTCAGAAAAGGCTAGTAAATTTACAACGATTTGCCAAGTAAAAATTAAACATATTTCTCAGTAACTTTAATTAGAAATATTTAAGTTAAATTTACTTGGAATATGGAATTAAGTAAACTTTACTTAACCTAGTCAAGTGAAAGTAACACAGTAAATAAGAAATTTTAACTTGGCTAGTAAAAGGTTGAGTAATATCAATTTAGTTGAAAATTCCTTTGCTTTACATTTCACCTAAACAATAATAATATTGAAATACCAGTATGTGCTTTACTTAGAACTACTAAGTAATTTATACTACATCATATCAGATGTTAAATATCATGTGAATGCAAAGACCTCAATACTTGGTAGAAAATACACAATGACGGTAACATTTGATGGATCGTTTTTTGTGTTTGAATGTGTCATTTTGAGCAGAAAATTTCCCCGAAATGTCACAAAATGGCAAGTTACTATAATCCTAACAACAAAAGCAATGATAAAACAGTGTAAATACAGCTGAAAACCAGTGAAAAATCAACCTCATTAATTATTCAAGGTCCAGTGCATGATGGGAACCCCAGTATCAGAAAAGTTGAGTAATATTTACTTAATTTTATTAAGTTGATATTTACGCTTTCATTTCTACTCGCTTGAATTAAGTACTGATCTGGATTTTACTTAGTTTTTTTAATTCTTGCCTGAACTAACCTTTTCATGTAAATTACATCGTTTTTTTTCAGTAGTATTTACTTCACCACAAAATCATTTTTTACAGTGTACATTTATGCGAGAGACCTGTTGCGTCATGTTTACATTACTTGTCGTACAGGTGCTTATGTGGCAAATGTGAGAAGATGGCTACAGAACATGCACAGTTTTTAATACAATATCTTTAAAAATATATTTATAAACGTGGGTTACACACTATACAAACAAGGTTTAAATTATATCAGACATCCTACGACGGCGAAAACAACTTTAGATGCATTTGTTGTTGAATTGGCTGACATCGACTGAAATGACTGTTTGCTCAAAAATCATAAAATACACTTACTTCTTCTGGAGGTGACGTTGGATCACGAACAGTAGGCAACGATCCACATTTGAGGATTAACTTTGAAGCAAGACCTGCTTTGAATTGACCCTCGTTCACAAAACAATCAGTCAGAAAATGATTCGCACAAACATAAACGTATTTTGGAAGTTTAAGTGGCGCCCTTCCTTCGTAAATAAAGTCCATCCACTGCGTTTTCAGTGGCTCTGATGTCGGAAGCAAGGTTATTATAGTTTTGCTTTTTTAAATTAGTTTAGTTTTAATATCGTTTTCAATTTTGCTTTAAATTTCAGTTTAGTTTTAGTTAGTTTCATTAATGGTTTTGTTCGTTTTAGTTTAGTTTTTATTTTGCAAACACATTTCTATTTAGTTTTTATTTTATTTAGTTTCAGTTATAGTTTTAGTAATTATAGTTTAGCAGAGCAAGCAGTACACTTCCAGTGTAGACCAAAGCGAGAAGTTTCATTTAAGTGTAATGTTTGCACAGATTACAGTTAACTCTTGTGCAGACATCTTAATAATAAATATAAAATAAATGTTCTTGTGTACTTTTAAGTTCCATTTATTTGGTGCTTTGTTCAATCTCAAACCAAAAAGATGAAACATACAGTGCAAGAAGACCATTACGTTAAAAACCATTACAACCGAGTGAGTGAGTGAAACAAGCTTATAAATCATACAGAATTATTAATTAAGATTTTTTTAATGTAAAAATGCAGACAGTTGTGGTTTAGGGGTAGGGTTAGTGTGTGTGTGTGTGTGTGTGTGTGTGTGTGTGTGTGTGTGTGTGTGTGTGTGTGTGTGTGTGTGTGTGTGTGTGTGTGTGTGTGTGTGTGTGTGTGTGTGTGTGTGTGTGTGTGTGTGTGTGTGTGTGTGTGTGTGTGTGTGTGTGTGTGTGTGTGTGATGGGTAGGTTTAGAAGTAGGGTTAGTGTGTGTGTGTTGTGTGTGTGTGTGTGATGGAGGTTTAGGGGTAGGGTTAGTATAAGGGGTAGAATATACAGTTTGCACAGTATAAAAACCATTAAGAGTTTATGGAGAGTCCCCACAAAGATAGAGTGTGTCTCTTTGTGTCTGTGTGTGTGTGTATGTGTGTGTGTGTGTGTGTGTGTGTGTGTGTGTGTGTGTGTGTGTGTGTGTGTGTGTGTGTGTGTGTGTGTGTGTGTGTGTGTGTGTGTGTGTGTGTGTGTGTGTGTGCGCGCGCTTGTGAATGTGTGCGTCTTGTCTTTAGTATTCCATAGCCTATACATTGCGGGGGAAATGTCTCCACAAGGATAATAATATTATTAGCAGTAAATTTTTTGTAAAAACAAAGATGATAATAACAGCACCTTTCAGCCTTTCAACCTTCATGAAAACATGACATCTCAAACATACAGTAGCCTAGAAGTTTTTTTGTGCTTGACGAACTTGTTTTGGTGTTGCACCCGCGTCTCGCAAATGAAACGGCATTCTAAAAATGCTGCGATCAAGTTAAAAGAAATCCAACTTGCGTCTTATTACCTTGTGTTATTTTCCATTCCACCACAAAAGATGCATCCTTTATAAACAGCCGCTATGCACTCGATGTGTTCTACGTTACGGTCCTTCATTGAGCTCGTCACAGGACAGCGGTTAATCGCCTCAGAAACTTCACGCGTATGAAGCGCCAAATCAGGCAAAACAGCCACAGGTCAGATTTTTCCGCTGAAGTCAAGAGCTTATTAATCACGAAAACGATTATTTATTTTTGCTAATTATTATTTTATTTTAGTTAGTTTTTCAGTAACTGTTGTTAGTTTCGTTTAGTTTTAGTTTTTCATTTATTATGAATTAATTTTATTTCAGTTTACGAAAATGTTTTTTGCCCAATAGTTTTAGTCTTAGTTTCAGTTTTCGTTTACGAAAATAACCTTGGTCGGAAGTAAGTGAAAACTAC
>CM070834.1:988633-1013633 GCA_036326025.1 Chrosomus eos
CGGTCCGCTGGGAAATCGATACCTGTTTGATGGGAAAGAGGAAACATAGATGCATGCAATATCCGCTGGGAGACCTATGCTCGCTGGATGAGGAGAGAGAAAACTGAAGCATACTACGTCCGATGGGAGACCAATGCTCGCTGGACGGAAGAGTGTAGAGATAGATGCATGCAACGTCCGCTGGGAGACCAATGCTCGCTGGACGGGAGAGAGTGGAGATAAGTACGTAGTACATCCGCTGGGAGACCAATGCTCGCTGGATGAAAAAGAGTAGAGATAGATGCATGCAACGTCCGCTGGGAGACCAATGCTCGCTGGACAGAGAAGGAAGAAACAGATGCATGCTACGTCCGCTGGGAGACCAATGCTCGCTGAAGAAAAATGAGCTCCTGCAGGAGCAGAGGAGACATCACTGCAGCGGCAGTGGAGAAAATGGCCAGGGAAACAGAAGGCGTGGGACGACCATCGACCTAGAATTTGATTTGGTGATCGGAAGAAAGCCAAATTGAACATGGCGTCTAGGGTTCTTGTTTTGTTAGGAGAAAAAGACCTGAGCGGAGAATGGTTGGGCAGATGCTAAGAATGTCGACGGTTAAAGTTAGCTGAGGCGGCGCACAGGGCACATAGGACGAGCGTGAGCTCTGCCACACAGAAATTACAGACATGGAGGAAGTGGCATTGTTGCCTGTTGCAACGTGATGAATTAAAGCTGTTGCACACTTGTCTACCTGAAACTGAGGTAAAAATCTGGTTACGGTCATTCCTTGTTCGAGGGACATATGAAGTGGATTTTTCTTGGAAAGGAGCTGGATGGGTTGGAAGATCTGGGTTGGTTTGGGGACATTGTGAAGTAGAATGAATGATAGACCTGCAGATGGCGCAAGAAGGGCTTCGAAAGCCTAAGACTCTGTTATATAGTTCGAGGTCCAAGGCTCCCCAGTAAGGACACTGGTTCCAGTGTGACGCGGGCGTCGCATTTAGCTGAAGAAGCTTATGGTATGTATAAAAAATTACTACCTCCGAAAGAGAGACTGAGCTCTGCTATGATAGAGAGGTAGTCATTTAATTCCTTGCGTCTGGCTAAAAATGAAGTGCAAATTACATCTGTGTATCTAGCAAAAGCAACGCAGAATTCTGCAAGTGTGAGAACTCGTTTTGAAGGTTTGTACGGAATTTGTAAGATTTAACGATTTAAGTCAAACGAGCGATGGGATTCATCTTGAGGGACGGAAGTCAGTAGAGAAGATCGATAGTTGCACCAGATAGAATTGGGGAACGGAGATGGGCTGGGACTGGAGGTGGTTCCATGGCGACTGCATTGTTAGGAGCTGGAAGATGGGCTGCTGTTGAGAGTAAATGGGCTGGCAAGCGGATTGTACCTGAGGAGCAAGTGTTAGTGTTGAGAAAAGTAAATGAATGTTGATCGGAGGGTCCCTTTACTGACTGGTGTCCAGTGTTGGGAAGGATACTTTCAAAACGGATTTCCTTACAGAATACATGCCCAAATTTAATTTGTTACGTTAAGTTACTCAATCTGAGTAACATATTCTGAATACTTGGATTACTTCCACATTGAACTGCATTTTATAAGTGTAGGAATGCGGAATGGTGATGCGGTGGTGACGCGTTGTAGGGATAGCGCTGCCAATAAATCACCTAAAAGCTATCACAAAGAGTCGGCAAAAGTATTGATTATGAATGTCAAATATAGCAAGGATACATTTTAATTGTTTATTAATAAACAAGGGTTTCTGTCTGTGTCACTGTCGCCTGCAAAGATAAAGTTGACGATGCTGACTCGCGATCTTTGCATTATGCTATAGGACGCGCCAGAGAGAAATGTGCAATTTATACGGATTACATAAGCAGAAGGCAGTTTGTTTTGTTTCGTTTTGAATTGTTTAGAGAGTGACTAAACTCGTGAAACAGAAGTATCGTAATGTAATCCATTGATTTCAACAATGTAACTATTCTAAATACCAACTATTTAAATTGTAACTGTAATGGAATACAAATGGGCCTACTCATAATTTGTATTCTGAATACGTAACGCCGGTACATGCATTCTGTTACTCCCCAACACTGCTGGTGTCCAAGATGGCTGGCATGGCCTGGGGAGTGGGGCTGACTGCATGAAGTTTGTGAGAGCCGGAGAAGAAGCGGAACTGTTTTTGCGGCCGCTGTTGCTGGCCGGGTGGAAATACCGGCGGACCAGGAAGTGCGAGCCGCGGCGGCGCCGGCGGTCTTTGGATTGTGTGGGTTCGAAAACGCCAAACCGGGAGAGAAACGGAGGTAGACGAGGTGCTAGTCTTACTTTTATAAAATGTTGAAGTGTTTGATAGAATGCTGGAACTGTAAGAACTGATGAAAAGATCGTAGAGTTGAGCTTTGATGATCTGCAGGAGATATGGATTCCGGAGCTGTGTTACGAACAAACGTTCTCTCAGTGTTACGAACAAACGTTCTCTCAGCGTTACGAACAAACGTTCTCTCAGCGTTACGAACAAACATTCTCTCAGTGTTAAGAACAAACATTCTCTCAGTGTTACGAACAAACGTTCTCTCAGCATTACGAACAAACGTTCTCTCAGCGTTACAAACAAACGTTCTCTCAGCGTTACGAACAAACGTTCTCTCAGCGTTACGAACAAACGTTCTCTCAGCGTTACGAACAAACGTTCTCTCAGCGTTGCGAACAAACGTTCTCTCAGTGTTACGAACAAACATTCTCTCAGTGTTACGAACAAACGTTCTCTCAGCATTACGAACAAACGTTCTCTCAGCGTTGCGAACAAACAATCTCTCAGCGTTACGAACAAACATTCAGTGTTACGAACAAACGTTCTCTCAGCATTACGAACAAACGTTCTCTCAGCGTTACGAACAAACGTTCTCTCAGCGTTACGAACAAACGTTCTCTCAGCGTTACGAACAAACGTTCTCTCAGCGTTACGAACAAACATTCTCTCAGCGTTACGAACAAACGTTCTCTCAGCGTTGCGAACAAACGTTCTCTCAGCGTTACGAACAAACATTCTCTCAGTGTTACGAACAAACGTTCTCTCAGCATTACGAACAAACGTTCTCTCAGCGTTACGAACAAACGTTCTCTCAGCGTTGCGAACAAACGTTCTCTCAGAGTTACGAACAAACGTTTTCTCAGAGTTACGAACAAACGTTCTCTCAGCGTTACGAACAAACGTTCTCTCAGCGTTACGAACAAACGTTCTCTCAGCGTTACGAACAAACGTTCTCTCAGCGTTACGAACAAACGTTCTCTCAGCGTTACGAACAAACGTTCTCTCAGCGTTACGAACAAACGTTCTCTCAGCGTTGCGAACAAACGTTCTCTCAGAGTTACGAACAAACGTTTTCTCAGAGTTACGAACAAACGTTCTCTCAGCGTTACAAACAAACGTTCTCTCAGCGTTGCGAACAAACGTTCTCTCAGAGTTACGAACAAACGTTTTCTCAGAGTTACGAACAAACGTTCTCTCAGCGTTACGAACAAGCGTTTTCTCAGCGTTACGAACAAACGTTCTCTCAGCGTTACGAACAAACATTCTCTCAGCGTTACAAACAAACTTTCTCTCAGCGTTACGAACAAACTTTCTCTCAGCGTTACGAACAAACGTTCTCTGTGTTACGAACAAACGTTCTCTCAGAGTTACGAACAAACGTTCTCTCAGCGTTACAAACAAACATTCTCAGCGTTACGAACAAACATTCTCTCAGCGTTACGAACAAACGTTCTCTCAGCGTTACGAACAAACGTTTTCTCAGAGTTACGAACTAACGAGCGTTAAGAGAATATCTGATCTTCAATAATGTTCTCCAAACATTAGCACAAAAACATTTTTTATACTTCGTTCATGGAACGTTTTTATCTGAAATGTTTCAGTTGAACATTCTGTCGTTCTTTAAATGTTACTGGTTTCGGAATGTTCAGAGAACATTCAAATGTAACGTTCCAGAATGTTTGAAGAATGATACAGTTTGATCATTAGCGTTCACAAAAATATTTAAAAAAACTATTCAGTAATGTTTAAAATGTTTTCATTCCTCACCGGGAACAGTAGCGTAACGTTCGTGGACGCGTCACTGACAGGAACAGTGTTGTGTGGATCTGAGGAACACCTGTGATTCGCTGATCCCTCATCCGTCACGTGGAGAGCACAAGCTTCTGAATTATTAACCCGGAGGTCAAAGGTCAGAGCAAAGGTCACAGGAACACTTCTGAGGAAGAAATCTGATGAGATGCAGAAGGGTTCAGTGTTCGCACGAAACAAGATGAAGGATGTGTTCGCTCAGTCGCTTTAAGTTTGTTTGTTTTCAGTAAAAAAGTCTCGCGTTCATCAGGAGAAATAAACGCAGACTCAGATCCGTCACATGTTCAGTACATCAGGAGAAATAAACGCAGACTCAGATCCGTCACATGTTCAGTACATCAGGAGCGGAGGAAGAGTTTGAGTCAGTCTTCATTTAATCTCATCGCTGTCCTTACGAGAACATCCAGACTACACAATAGAAGAACTCGAACTTAGTCTGTGCTTCAGACGTGCTGTTACTGTTGTGTTCTTTTCTGTTGTGTTGTGATATGTTTGGTTCTGTTGGGTTGTGTTTGTTGTGTTGTGTGCTGTTGTGATATGGTTGGTTGTGTTTGTTGTGTTATGTTCTGTTGTGTTCTTTTCTGTTGTGTTCCATCTTTTCTGTTGTTCTGTTGTGTTTGTTGTGTTCTGTTGTGTTGTGTTTGTTGTGTTGTTTTGTGTTCTGTTTACCTGTCGTCTCATTAATGAACTCATTAGTTCTGCTTCATTCTCTCTGTTCTCGTCAGCGTTTGTGATTGTTTGGATTCTCTCTGAGAGAGAGAGAGAGGAGAGAGAGAGAGAGAGAGAGAGAGAGAGAGAGAGAGAGAGAGAGGAGAGGAGAGAGAGAGAGAGTGTGTGTGTGTGTGTGTGTGTGTGTGTGTGTGTGTGTGTGTGTGTGTGTGTGTGTGTGTGTGTGTGTGTGTGTGTGTGTGTGTGTTCATGCCACGACAGGTTCTTCTGCTTCCGTCTCTGTGAACAGGGAATGACGGGAATGTGTTACTAAATTCCCAAACTCTGGATGTGAGAATGTTGACTTTGAACGTGAAAGTATTGATTATATCCGGAGTCTCGAGCTGATCGATCACATTATTGATCAGAGATCTCGCTGGAACACTAATGCCTTTAATCAACCGCTTACAACACAATACTGCTGCTTTAACACACACACACACACACACACACACACACACACACACACACACACACACACACACACACACACACACACACACACACACACACACACGTGCATTTTCTAGGCTGTCTGTTGTGATGTGACTAGTGTAGACATACGTGTGTGTGTGTGTGTGTGTGTGTGTGTGTGTGTGTGTGTGTGTGTGTGTGTGTGTGTGTGTGTGTGTGTGTGTGTGTGTGTGTGTGTGTGTGTGTGTGTGTGTGTTTGTGTTACATGTCTAAATTAAAATAAAAATGATGTATGTGTTGCACGTGTGTGTATGTGTTGCACGTGTGTGTGTGTGTGTGTGTGTGTGTGTGGAGAGAGAGAGAGAGAGAGAGAGAGAGAGAGAGAGAGAGAGAGAGAGAGAGAGAGAGAGAGAGAGAGAGAGAGAGGCTCCGCCCCCTATGCAGGAGTTTCGTCGCGTTGCTTCAGTCTGATCAGATCACAGTCACGCACTGTCTCTCACACACACACACACACTCTGTGAACGAACACACACACGTGTGTCTTCTGAGGGAATCTAGCTGCTCGGATGTGTCCGTCTCTGCTGTTCCACTGCTGGTGAGTGAAGCGTTCTCTTCTGTCACGCGTGGTTCTAGATTCATAAACCAGAACGCATCTTTGATCTGGATCCGCAGAATCGGATTAAGATTCAGATCGATTCGAAACGGACGGGTTTCAGTCGCGCGCATCTCTGTCATGATGTCGATCTCAGATTCATTCATTCATTGATGTGTGTGTGTGTGTGTGTGTGTGTGTGTGTGTGTGTGTGTGTGTGTGTGTGTGTGTGTGTGTGTGTGTGTGTGTGTGTGTGTGTGTGTGTGTGACTGAAAGCGGAGGCATATGGACTCGCCCTAACGCGTGTTTATGATGGGCTAGTGTGTTTCTGAACGCGCGCGCGACGCGATATAACGCGCACTTGTGTTGTTGATTGACATTCCCATTTCTGTAGCGTGTAAACAGACGCGAAGTTGTTTCCGACACGGAATTAAAAATAAAAATGTAATTGTGACTTTTTAAATCTCACATTCAATTAGTAGCCTATGAGATGTTCTCTCAATTGCAAGTTTATCTCACACATCTCAAAATTGAATTCACAAATTCCGAGATATACAATCGCAATTCTGCAGAAGAAAAAACAATAATCATCCGTGGCGGAAACAACCTTGTAATCTGATTATCAATTTACCATGGTAGCTATAGTCTCTACCATGAAATATATGCTATTGTTATCATGACTGTGAACTTTTACAAAAGATTCAGACTGTCATTTTTTTGTTTTGTTTGTTTTCTGGTTATCACATTTTCACAACACTTACTGCATAACTTTGGTAAAGGTCACCATGCTTAATTAATTCTGGAAGGAGTTAAGTTATGTTTAACTCTTTTAAATCTATGGCTTCATGCTGAGCTAGTCTGAACTAAACTCTGAAACACATTTGATCATCAGTTTAACACACTCCTGATCATCAGTTTAACACACTCCCGATCATCAGTTTAACACACTCCTGCATGTTTGATCTGGCTGACAGTGAGTGTGTGCTGGTGTTCAGGTGTGTGTGACACTCAGGAAGAGTTTGAAGCTGTCGTTGTCTTCACCCTTCCCCCTGCACCGCTTCTGAAGGCCAAAACATGCATTGTTCAGTGTTTTCAGCTGCTGGGAACAAAGACCTTCTCCTCCTCCTGTTGTGTCTTGGGTTTTGACTTGTCAAACTTGTTGCCAGTGAGTCTAACAGCATGACTCGACCCACATTCCCCTCGACACTCGACCTGCCCTGAGCAAACACTGAGCTAACACTGAGCTAACACTGAGCAACACTGAGCTAACCCTAACCCTGAGTAAACCCCGAGTAAACCCCAAGCTAAACCCCAAGCTAAACCCCGAGCTAAACCCCGAGCTAAACCCCGAGCTAAACCCCGAGCTAACCCCGAGCAAAACCCCGAGCAAACCCCGAGTAAACCCCAGAGCAAACACCGAGCAAACCCCGAGTAAACCCCAGAGCAAACCCAGAGCAATCCCCGGCAAACCCAGAGCAAACCCTTAACCTGCGTCCCACTCTTTCCCAGGCTTTACGTGTCATTAAACTGCTGCTAGTTGAAGATTTAGAGCTGATTCTGGATCACCTGGAGTATAAATGGCTGATATATAGAATATTAATTATATATTTTGATCCTCTTTTTATTTAGATATTTAGGCCTGGTTTCACAGACAGGGTTTAGATTAAGCCAGGATTAGGCTTTAGTTCAACTAGATAAAGTTTGTAGACAAACTTTAATTTGGCTTGAGAAAGCCGGACCAGACAGTTTGAAGAAGTTTAAAGCTTGATTGATAGATTAGAAATAGTTACCATGATTTACCACCTAATCTGCAAGATTGCAATATTTTAAGATAAGCTTTCAGTCAAAGGTGCTCATGTATTTTAGTCTGGGACTAGTTTAAGCCTCGTTTGAAACGGGGCAAAACATTAAATGGTTATAACATGAAACTCTAATAACTGATTAGAAGAAACAGTTATTTCAACAAAAATATGTAAAATGTGAAGCGTCACGCAGGGAATTGAGGGAATGTCAATATAAGGTTTTTCACTGTAAATTAAACAAATTAAACAACAATAATTCTGTAAATTGAACGGTATTTTACTTAAATGTACAGTAAGATCTATCACAGTTATTCATCGTATATAGTACGGAGACTAACCAATTAACAGTTTTTCACCGTTAAAATCACGATTTTACAGTATTATTACAGTATGGTCCATGCAATTCTTCAATGTTGCAAAATACACAACAAATTTAACATGCAAATATCGAATCACTGAATGGTTTCAGTGCTGTCTGCTTTTGATTAAGAAATCTTTCTGAATATTAATTACCCATATGTGGCTCATTTTTAGACTGTTAATGAAGAGATCAGCTCAGGAGTGCTGGAGTTTCTAAACTCATACAGGACTCTACGGGCAGCAACAGTGCTGTGAGGATTTAAAGACGCCGCTGGGTGAAACAGGAAGTGATGTGACCCGTTTAAAATAACATCCGTGAACCGCTGAGCGTCTGATCTCACACTCTTCTCCATGTTTCACTCGCCGGGAATCAGGCTCCGCTAATGATTCATTTTCCTCTGGAAATAATGGAGATTGTCGGCCGTAAAGATGAGTCTTTCTTTCTTTAAGAGTCACCGTCACTCTTTCCACGACATAAAGAGGATCTATAACTCTTTTCCCATGTTTAGTGTGTAGTGTTGCTGTTTGAGAGAGAGAAAGCTCCAGTTATTCTCTATATCAGTGTTTCTGAACTCCTGAAACGAGTTTCTCTTTCGGGAACGAACACGTCACAATATTCCTCATTATAATAATTAATACGCAGAATAAAGGGGCGGGGCCTGGGTGAGTTAGTTAGTAGTGTGTTAAACTGGCGGTTATGGAAAGGGGCGGGGCATTTCCCAAACACACTCGAAGCTCTCGGCCAATCACAACACACTGCTCCAGCCGACCAATCAGAGCACAGGGTGCTTTCAGGAGGAGGGGCTTCATAGAGACAGGAAGTAAACAGAGCGTTACTGACAGACTGGGAAGAGAGGAGCCGCAACAATGGAGAATATGAGGAAAATAATCAACATTCAAGCAGGAAAACCTGTTGTAGTCGAGCCTGAAAGAACATCACAAGTTCAAGTTCAAGTTTGTTTATTTCTAGAGCACGTTTACTTTCGGCTTTCGGCCAACCAAAGTGCTGTACAGTAATCACAATACAATACACATTGCACAACACATTTCAATCGTCAGTCAAATATAGTACATTAAAATAAAATAAAATCAATCAAGTATTACATAATAAAAGCTAATCCAAATAAATGAGTTTTTAGCGCTGTTTTAAACTCAGATAGAGTGGAAGCCATTTTAAGTTGAATTGGGAGCTTATTCCATAGTGTGGGGCCCACCACTTCAAAAGCTCTATTTCCCCTCTTTTTCAAGCGGGTTCTAGGAATCAGAAGGAGGGATTTGTTTGCTGATCTCAATTCTCGATTTGCAGTATATGGGTGAAGTAGATCCACTAAATAAGTTGGTGCAAGATTATTTAAGGATTTGTAAACTAATAGTACAATTTTATACTCTATTCTATATTGAACAGGTAGCCAGTGAAGGGATCTCAGAAGCGGTGTCGCATGATCAAATTTTTTCCCACCCTTCAACAAGCGTGCTGCTGCATTCTGAACCACTTGTAAACGAGAGATTTGACTCTTAGAAACCCCATAATATAGAGAGTTGCAGTAATCTAGCCTGGATGTTATAAAGGCGTGAATAGCAACTTCTAGAGAGGCATTGGATAGGCAAGATTTTATTTTGGAAAAGGAGCGAAGGTGAAAGAAACTCGAGCCCACTACCGAGGCAATTTGCCTATCAAATTTTAAGCTGTTATCTATTACCACACCTAAGTTACACACTTTTGCTGAGATAGTAAGGTTTAAAGGATCAAGGTTAGGTAAATGTTGTCTACTATGTTCGGAGGGGCGAAAAACAATCGCTTCCGATTTGTCTGAGTTCAGAAAAAGAAAGTTTTTTGAGAGCCATGCCTTTACATCATTGAAACACGCTGATAATTTACTAACTGCATTCTCATTACCACTGGTCAACGGCAGATAAATTTGCATGTCATCAGCATAACAATGGAAGGCTACATTATGTTTCCTAAAAATGGATCCCAAGGGAAGTAAATACATGGAAAAGAGAGTAGGTGCAAGAACAGATCCCTGTGGTACGCCACATGATAGCTTGTGTAATGATGAAGTAAAATTTCCAATTTTAACAGACAAAGTTCTGTTAGTTAGGTAAGATTTAAACCAGTTTAACACCGCTCCTCCTAGTCCTATATAAGACTCCAGGCGGGAAATGAGAATTCCATGGTCAGCAGTATCAAAAGCTGAAGACAAGTCCAGCATGATTAGAATGACCGAAGCTCCCGAATCAGTAATCATTAAAATATCGTTTAGGACTCTTACAAGGGCCGTTTCAGTACTATGTAGAGATTTGAAGCCTGATTGAAAGATCTCATAGATATGATTAGTAGATAAAAATGACTGAAGTTGCAGAGAGACAATTCTTTCCATCACCTTGGAAATGAAAGGAAGGACAGACACAGGGCGAAAATGTGCTAATATAGATGTATCGAGTGTGGGTTTCTTTAGCACCGGAGTCAATGTGGCCCTTTTTAAGCTATCAGGGATTGACCCTGACTGCAAGCATTTATTAATTAAAGTTACAAGGCTAGGTCCTACAATATCAATTAATAACTTCAGATAGCGAGGGTGCACAATGTCAAGGGGACTTGAAGAGGTTTTTAATTTTACAACTATATCCTTTAGTGATTCTAAGGAAATAGAATTAAAAGTAGTCCAAGAGGCTAATGGACTCGTTGATATCAGATTATTACCACTAGTGTCCTGTATTTGAGCTCTTAGATTTATAATTTTAGTGTTAAAATAATTTAAAAAGTTTTCACATAAAGCTGTATTAGGATTACGGAAGGTCTGTACAGCAGGATGTAGTATTGAATTAATAATTGAAAAAAGAACTCTAGGAGTTTGATGGTGTTCCTCTATCAAAGTAAAAAAATAAAGAGACTTAGCTTTCTTAACTGCACTTTGATATGTCCAAAGACACTTTTTAAGAATGATAAAGGATATTTGAAGTTTGTCTCTCTTCCATTTCCTTTCTGCCTTCCTACACGATTGTCTCAGAGAGCGAATATCTTGATCTTATCCATGGCGCAGACTTCCGTTTCAGCTTTTGGAGCCTATAGGGTGCAACAGCATTTAATATCTCTAACCAAGTAGTGTTTAAAGATTCAAGATGGTGCTCAACATCTAGATCTGAAACTACAATTTCATAGGACACTGAAGAGATGAATTCATTATAACGTTCAGTAAAGGCCTCGAGAAATCGCGGTGAATACGCTCGAACTTGTTTTAAATCAGAGACAGTGTTGTAATTAATAGCTGGAAGAGACATTTTAAACATGATAGGAAAATGATCAGAGATAGGTAATTCAACCACTTCAGTATCAATTATTGAGAGTCCAAAAGACAAAATTAAGTCCAACATGTGACCACGTTTGTGTGTGGGTTCTTTAACCCATTGCACCAGATTAAAAGAGTCCATAATATTCAAGAACTCCGATGCTAGTTGATCCGAAGCACAGCATACATGTACATTAAAGTCTCCTAATAATAAAATCCGATCGTATGTCATAATTAAATCACCAACGAGCTCTGTGAGTTCTTCCATAAAATCCTTCGTCAGGTGCGGCGGTCGATATATTAAGGCTAGGACAATAGGTTGAGTCCAGTCAAGTGTTAATAGTTGCACTTCACGCTTAATATGTCCTCTTTACTGACAGA
Organism: Chrosomus eos; assembly: GCA_036326025.1. Lineage (NCBI taxonomy): Eukaryota > Metazoa > Chordata > Actinopteri > Cypriniformes > Leuciscidae > Chrosomus > Chrosomus eos. The sequence goes on from CM070834.1 coordinate 1,000,290, forward strand.
CTGGGAAGAGAGGAGCCGCAACAATGGAGAATATGAGAAAAATAATCAACATTCAAGCAGGAAAACCTGTTGTAGTCGAGCCTGAAAGAACTTCACGCTTAATATGTCCTCTTTACAAGTCTGAAAAGTCTCCAGACAGTGCAAACACACGTGTCAGTGTGAGATGCGGCACTAGCGCTCGCCTCAGGTGTGCGATGAGACGCGGTGACGTGTTGTGGTGTAAGAGCTCACCGTGGTGCGAATCTCCCCTCACATTCCTCACATTCCTCACATTCACCCGAGAGAACGCGTTCCAGAGTGAGGAACAGAGAGCCTCTAATTCTGGTGTCCTGGGAAAGTGGCGTCGAGATGGACGAGGTCAACGATCTATTGACCTTCAGGCTATTACTGTAGAGTCAGGAGCAAAACAGCAGTATTCCCTTTAAAGACAAACAAGTCCACATGTAAATATGGTTTAGGGTTGATTATATTAAATATTAACACACACACACACACACACACATATGGGTGGTTGACGTGAACTCAAATCCAAAGTGGAAAAAAATACATTTCTAAAATGTATGTCAAATGACATATAATTATATTGCTTGATATGTGAACAACTGAAAACTGAATGTGTCCCGTTCTAATTCTTTATTTATTTAGCATTTTATTAACTTTTTATGTGTGATAGTCCCACATATTGTCCACCGGTGTGACAACATTTTTAATGTTAATATTTAATTTAGAGATTGTGTGACAGATAAGACAAATATGCACAATCCTTATCAATTTGTCCTAACTATATTCCCACATCAAAAGTAACCAATAAAAATTCACAATCATGTTATTATCCTACTATAAGATGTACACATAGGGACTTTACCCAAACGTCTGGATTATATTCATTATAATTAGTATAAAACCTAATGAAGCTTCATTTCATCCTTATATGTGCATAGTGATGATATCATTATTATACTATTCAACACTTTTTATAGTAATTTGTGCATTAAAATGCCTTTTACACGTATAATTCAGTTTGTCACACCACAGGACATTCCGTCACACCATTGGACAACAAGAATTGTTTCTTTTTTTAAAAAATGTATATACATAATAAGGCAGGAAAAATGGTCTGTGCTACCTTTATAGTCTTTATGCTAAAATATTAAAACCACTTTACAGTCTAAAAAACATTAAATTATAAGATTAAATGGCTCTGAAGGAAAGTAATGTCGGATACGTTTTGAAGTAACACCACAGATGTAATATTGCATAAAAGGTTTAACAATTAAAAGTTTATTGAGCAAAAAAATGAAGTTCATCATGAGTAGGATTACAAGAAGGAATTGCTCTGATAAAATAACATTTAGAAAAAAAACTGCATTAACAAATATAATTAAAACAACCTACAACCTGTTTCTCAGTTTCTCAAAAATTGTCTGCACAATGGATTGTGTTGCAATCAAAATGTTTGAATCTGTTTCAATAAAGAATACAAAAATTTGAAAATCTTCAGTGAATAAAACATGTATCCACAGACCTATTTAACAAAACATTCAACAACAAAAAATTCAGAACATCTTCAGTGAATAAATAATGTATCCACAAACTTATTTAATACAAAAAATATAGTAAAAAAAAAAAATCTGTTTATCTTCAGTGAATACATCTCTCTCTGCTTTCTTGCCCTGTATTCTGCCTTATACACTCACCTAAAGGATTATTAGGAACACCCCTTTCGCCTTCAGAACTGCCTTAATTCTACGTGGCATTGATTCAACAAGGTGCTGAAAGCATTCTTTAGAAATGTTGGCCCATATTGATAGGATAGCATCTTGCAGTTGATGGAGATTTGTGGGATGCACATCCAGGGCACGAAGCTCCCGTTCCACCACATCCCAAAGATGCTCTATTGGGTTGAGATCTGGTGACTGTGGGGGCCATTTTAGTACAGTGAACTCATTGTCATGTTCAAGAAACCAATTTGAAATGATTGGAGCTTTGTGACATGGTGCATTATCCTGCTGGAAGTAGCCATCAGAGGATGGGTATATGGTGGCAATAAAGGGATGGACATGGTTAAAAACAATTCTCAGGTAGGCCGTGGCATTTAAACGATGCCCAATTGGCACTAAGGGGCCTAAAGTGTGCCAAGAAAACATCCCCCACACCATTACACCACCACCACCAGCCTGCACAGTGGTAACAAGGCATGATGGATCCATGTTCTCATTCTGTTTACGCCAAATTCTGACTCTACCATCTGAACGTCTCAACAGAAATCGAGACTCATCAGACCAGGCAACATTTTTCCAGTCTTCAACTGGCCAATTTTCATGAGCTCTTGCAAATTGTAGCCTCTTTTTCCTATTTGTAGTGGAGATGAGTGGTACCCGGTGGGGTCTTCTGCTGTTGTAGCCCATCCGCCTCAAGGTTGTGCGTGTTGTGGCTTCACAAAGGCTTTGCTGCATACCTGGGTTGTAACGAGTGGTTATTTCAGTCAAAGTTGCTCTTCTATCAGCTTGAATCAGTCGGCCCATTCTCCTCTGACCTCTCGCATCAACAAGGCATTTTCGCCCACAGGACTGCCGCATACTGGATGTTTTTCCCTTTTCACACCATTCTTTGTAAACCCTAGAAATGGTTGTGCGTGAAAATCCCAGTAACTGAGCAGATTGTGAAATACTCAGACCGGCCCGTCTGGCACCAACAACCATGCCACACTCAAAATTGCTGAAATCACCTTTCTTTCCCATTCTGACATTCAGTTTAGAGTTCAGGAGATTGTCTTGACCAGGACCACACCCCTAAATGCATTGAAGCAACTGCCATGTGATTGGTTGATTAGATGGGTTGATTCCTAATAATCCTTTAGGTGAGTGTATATTCTCCAGTTCTTCCTTGCTAGTCTCTTTCCCCTTTCTGGAAGATCTCCTAATCTCAGTCTTGTTTTCCACTGAATGTTTTTTAAATAGGTCTGCTGTTTCTTTTGAAGGAACTCTGCTTTTCGAACTGGGTCTGCATCTCTGCGCTGTCTATAAAGACGCTGCTTTTCAGCAGCAGTTAATCTGGCCATACCTGACAAGAGAGATACAATTATATAATTGATTACTGATGTCCTATGTGTTTTATTAAAAATACAACATTACTGGTATATTGTCTTCGGAGTTACTATAGAGTCTGTGGTGTTACCAGGAAAGACAGTAACACCACAGACAAATTAGCCTAAATCCAGACTTTTCTAAAATGGAGGCTGCCATCATGATGATTTCAAGATCAGGGGATATTCTGGAAATATTAATAATTATGTTGTAAAGTAGAGGGACACCACTTGCCATCACAAATGAAGAATAACCCACCCCGTGATAGAGCCTACATCCACTGGTGTGACAGCCATTTCCACCAGTGTGACGCTGATTTCATGTCACACTATAGGACAGTGCTGTCACACCAGTGGACGTTTTCAAGATCAAGGCCAGTTTGCGGCCTAGCTATATGAGAGACAGTCTTCAATCCTGACTAACAGCGTTAAGGTTTACATTATTTTCAATAGTCAATCTATATAAATTGATGAAAATTTTCAGATCAATACTTAAATTACGTCACACCAAAGGACTGCATAATGGATCCCATTTCCAGCAGTGCACAGAAATAGCAATATTATCAAAATATTTGAGACAGAACTCACCTTGTGTGCAGTCCATGTGCTCCAGTGAGATCTACTGTATTTCCTGGATGAAGAATGGCCCCTCTCAGTAATAGGGTGCCCAAATTAATGCCCGTTTTATATCTACAGAATGGCGTCACACCAGGTGGACACCAGTTTTGCGGACAAAATGTAATGTGTCATAATTATTCTAAATGGGGACCTTAAGACTTATAACCTTAAGTTCCATTAAGTTAACACTACTATAATATCTATTCAAGTATTTTAATGTATATTAGACTTATTTTTCATTTAATTATAGTAGTTTTAAGATAAGGAACGCTACCCCGGACAGTCACGCCAGTGGACAAATGTCATGTTTAAAACAAAATATTTACATATTTGAATTATAATGCTCATTAATTACAGATGTATTAGTTCTGGAAGATTAAACTGTATATAAAAACAGATATTTTAATGAAATATTATACATTTTTATTTGTCACTATGAACACAAAAATTGAGCGTCACGTCAACCACCCATATATATATATATACAATAGTCAAACCAAACATTATTCAGACACTAGATATAATTTTTTATATTCTTTCACTAGTGTGTTCAAGACACTATAGTTCATTTAGTGAGGAGAGCAAAATAAAGTAAACTGTGAAATATTATACCCAAATATTCTTCATACAGCGACTACCAGTAAAGATTTGGGACCAAAAATGATCGGGACACTTTGAGCTGATCATGTTTTGCTGAAGTGTTTTTTCTTTAATAACTAATGCTCTTTTTACACACAGACTGAACAACATGAAGCATTGCTGGGTCACTGGTTGAGCTAAACTGGTATTATCTAATTGTGTAGTTAAATTTAACACTGACAGATATTCAACATAATTCATGTGTGAGAGTCTAACAGAAGGACGGACAAAACCTGTCAAATAGCAACTGAGTTCATAACTCTTATTTTATTAAACTTTTCTAAACTATAGTGAATAAACTGATAATGTGAGAAATGTTGAAGGAGTCTGAATACATGTAGGTTTGACTGTATATATATAATTTGATATAATAATTTATTATTTTTATCATTAAAATTACTCAGAGTTTTAGACTAGAGGAGAGCGGACACACACTTGTTTTAAATACACACACGCTCCAGAATGACGAAACCTGGTGTGTTTACTAGTTGCCACATCAACACTATATAGAGGAAAAATTGCGCCAAAAATGTGAAATCTTTGGAAGATATCACTGAACATTTACTTGCCCATAGCAAAAGTAAATTTCTTATGTTAATTTTTCATCTCTGTTTTTTGTGTTTATTTAAAATTAGACAAATCTGATATTTAATCTTATATTTGTTATTTAACAGTTGATGTTGTTCCTTAATGCTTCGCTAACTAGCAGAACACACTCAGGCGGGGCATGTTGTCACAGAGAGTTACAATGAGCCTCTAATAGAACTATAATATTATATTCTACACTTTTATGAGTTCTACTGAGAAACCATGAGAAAAGGTGAATAAACACTGAGAGTTAATGTTCAGAAATTATTAATTGTTATGTTTTGAACTATGCTGTATCACTGTGTTTTTGCAAAAAAAAATTAATTAATAAAAAAGCCATTTTATATAAAAAGAAAGTTAATTGTATTTTATTGGAAAAATATTTTAGTGTCTCGTCTTGTTTTTTTTATTACATTTTATTCTGTCATATGGTCATGTTATGAACCATGTTGCCACATTTCACTTCCACAAAAAAAATATACACTGTATTAATAAAACAAAACAACACAATTCTACTACACGTGTGAAATTAATGTCAGGGAAAATAAATACTCTGAACTCTAAGTAGGTTTACACACACTTAAGGTGTCATTGTTAAAGTGTAATTATATATTATATATAGGCTATATGTATATAAGTACTGAGTAATATTAAGCAACTACATGCACTTACTATAGGGTTAGGGTTTGGTTGAGGGTTAATTGATGTAATTATGCATAATTTCATGCACATTTGTAACAAGGACCTTACAAGGCTGTAAATAAAGTGTTAGTGTTAATCTTGTGTTTTCCAGCTGATCTCCTGAGCTGGTCCTCAGACTATGAGCGACCCGTCTCGGCCGGCTCCGCGCAGTAGAGTCCGATCAGACGGGATCTCCAGGTGTGTGTTAAGATGTCTGCGTGTGGAGAGTTTGCAGAACACGTGTGGAAACCCGGCTCGTGTAAGAACTGCTTCCATCCTCGCAGCGCCCACCGCCAGACCGGACCCGGGGAACACGAGGATGGGGTGACGTCCATCTCTCCGTACAGCAAACCCACCATCGCTGTCAGACCCACCATGATGAACATCGACGTCACCGCGGACATCAATATGAACACTGAACAGGTGACTGAAGTACACTGAGTTACACTGAAGTACACTGAGTTACACTGAAGTACACTGAGTAACACTGAGTTACACTGAAGTACACTGAGTAACACTGAAGTACACTGAAGTACACTGAGTAACACTGAAGTACACTGAAGTACACTGAGTTACACTGAAGTACACTGAGTTACACTGAAGTACACTGAGTAACACTGAAGTACACTGAGTAACACTGAAGTACACTGAGTTACACTGAAGTACACTGAGTAACACTGAAGTACACTGAGTTACACTGAAGTACACTGAGTAACACTGAAGTACACTGAGTAACACTGAAGTACACTGAGTAACACTGAGTTACACTGAAGTACACTGAGTAACACTGAAGTACACTGAGTAACACTGAAGTACACTGAGTAACACTGAGTAACACTGAGTTACACTGAAGTACACTGAGTTACACTGAGTTACACTGAAGTACACTGAGTAACACTGAGTTACACTGAAGTACACTGAGTAACACTGAAGTACACTGAAGAACACTGAGTTACACTGAAGTACACTGAGTTACACTGAGTTACACTGAAGTACACTGAAGTACACTGAGTTACACTGAAGTACACTGAGTTACACTGAGTAACACTGAGTTACACTGAAGTACACTGAGTAACACTGAAGTACACTGAAGTACACTGAAGTACACTGAGTTACACTGAGTAGGACTGCACGATTAATCGAATTTTAATCACGATCACGATTTTGGCTTCCCACGATCAAATTCGCGTGATCAAGCGATATTTTAAATGCGTCATTCAGTTCACAGAAAGCTTTTTTTTGCCAATCTAGCGCACCGTAAACAAGTGTCTGATCACGTGCCTCCATGAGCCCAGGTGCGCGAGAGAGACCTACGGTCTGCGTGCGGGCGACAGTGCACGAGAGAGACCGAGTGTCCTCAGAGCGTGCTCAAAAGTGTGCGAGAGATACCGATTGTGTCTGCGTGCGAGCAACAGCGCGCGCCTACCGATTGTGTCTGCGTGCGAGCAACAGCGCGCGCCTACCGATTGTGTCGCGCGCGAGAGAGACTGAGTGACAGTGCGCGTGAGAGACCGAGTGTGAGCATTAGTAAATTGCATTAGTAAATTGGTACATACTACATATATATATTTACTATATAAGAGGCATGGAAGTTCGATTAATGGACTCCAATAATCAGTCCTACAAACGTCTTGTTTTGACCTATTGTTTAACAAATAGAAATAATCTGAGCACATAAACTTTCACATGGAGAATTAAATAGATTAAATTTATGCAGTAAGACTTCACAACTAATCACTGACACTGTAGGCCTACCACAACATTTTACATTTCTTAAGCGTCAAATAACAATGACTGAATTTCATCCATTAATCGAACTTCCATAGTGCAGTTCTGCCTTGAAATGTTCTCATTTGGTTACATTCTGTTATGGAATATTTGTTTTTTTATTGATTGTATATTTTGCGTGTTTTATTCATATCCATTATGCAGGTACAATGCAAGTTTATATTTTGCTTCCTAAAATAGATTTACACAATGTAAAATGTAAAATAGTGCCCTGTTGAAGTTTTGCTACATTTTCTTTATTGTTTTCTTTATTCTTTAAGGAGATGCACTGAATTTTGGTGAATAAGAGGACCTATTTTATTAAGATGCACATACATTAGCAGAAATGTAGCACAATATGGATGCGAAAGCAGTTATAAATAGCCTATGTGGCAATAAAATTTGTTTTGGTTAAAATCAACAAATAATCGTGATAATTAATCGTGATCTCAATATTGATCAAAATAATCGTGATTATCATTTTGGCCCAAATCGTGCAGCCCTAACACTGAGTTACACTGAGGTACACTGAAGTACACTGAGTAACACTGAGTAACACTGAAGTACACTGAGTAACACTGAAGTACACTGAAGTACACTGAGTAACACTGAGTTACACTGAAGTACACTGAGTAACACTGAAGTACACTGAGTAACACTGAAGTACACTGAAGTACACTGAGTTACACTGAAGTACACTGAAGTACACTGAGTAACACTGAGTTACACTGAAGTACACTGAGTAACACTGAAGTACACTGAAGTACACTGAGTAACACTGAGTTACACTGAAGTACACTGAGTAACACTGAAGTACACTGAAGTACACTGAGTTACACTGAAGTACACTGAGTAACACTGAGTTACACTGAAGTACACTGAGTAACACTGAAGTACACTGAAGTACACTGAGTAACACTGAGTTACACTGAAGTACACTGAGTAACACTGAAGTACACTGAGTAACACTGAAGTACACTGAAGTACACTGAGTAACACTGAGTAACACTGAAGTACACTGAGTAACACTGAGTTACACTGAAGTACACTGAGTAACACTGAAGTACACTGAAGTACACTGAGTAACACTGAGTTACACTGAAGTACACTGAGTTACACTGAAGTACACTGAGTTACACTGAGTAACACTGAGTTACACTGAAGTACACTGAGTTACGCTGAAGTACACTGAAGTACACTGAGTAACACTGAAGTACACTGAGTAACACTGAGTTACACTGAAGTACACTGAAGTACACTGAGTTACACTGAAGTACACTGAGTAACACTGAGTTACACTGAAGTACACTGAGTAACACTGAAGTACACTGAAGTACACTGAGTAACACTGAGTTACACTGAAGTACACTGAGTAACACTGAAGTACACTGAGTAACACTGAAGTACACTGAGTTACACTGAAGTACACTGAAGTAACACTGAAGTACACTGAGTAACACTGAGTTACACTGAAGTACACTGAGTAACACTGAAGTACACTGAAGTACACTGAGTAACACTGAGTTACACTGAAGTACACTGAAGTACACTGAGTTACACTGAAGTACACTGAGTAACACTGAGTTACACTGAAGTACACTGAGTTACGCTGAAGTACACTGAGTTATGCTGAGTTACACTGAAGTACACTGAGTTACACTGAAGTACACTGAGTAACACTGAAGTACACTGAGTTACGCTGAAGTACACTGAGTTACGCTGAAGTACACAGAGTTACACTGAAGTACACTGAGTTACACTGAAGTACACTGAGTAACACTGAGTTACACTGAAGTACACTGAGTAACACTGAGTTACACTGAAGTACACTGAGTAACACTGAAGTACACTGAGTTACACTGAAGTACACTGAGTTACACTGAAGTACACTGAGTAACACTGAGTTACACTGAAGTACTGAGTTACGCTGAGTTACACTGAAGTACACTGAGTTACGCTGAGTTACACTGAAGTACACTGAGTTACACTGAAGTACACTGAGTTACACTGAAGTACACTGAGTTACACTGAGTTACATTGAGTTACGCTGAAGTTATACTGAGTTATACTGAAGTACACTGAGTTACACTGAAGTACACTGAGTTACACTGAGTTACGCTGAGTTACACTGAAGTACACTGAGTTATGCTGAAGTACACTGAGTTATGCTGAAGTACACTGAGTTATGCTGAAGTACACTGAGTTATGCTGAAGTACACTGAGTTATGCTGAAGTACACTGAGTTATGCTAAAGTACACTGAGTTACACTGAAGTACACTGAGTTACACTGAAGTACACTGAGTTACGCTGAAGTACACTGAGTTACGCTGAAGTACACTGAGTTACACTGAAGTACTCTGAATTACACTGAGTTACACTGAAGTACACTGAGTTATGCTGAAGTACACTGAGTTATGCTGAAGTACACTGAGTTATGCTGAAGTACACTGAGTTACACTGAGTTACACTGAGTTACGCTGAGTTACACTGAAGTACACTGAGTTACACTGAGTTACACTGAAGTACACTGAAGTACACTGAGTTACACTGAGTTACACTGAAGTACACTGAAGTACACTGAGTTAACACAATTTAAATGTAATTTTTTGGTACTAAATTATATTTTACGCTGTATTTATAATCCATTTATTCACTTTTTGAGCATAGACCTGAAAGTTTCCAGGTTAAGCTGTTGTAAATCTTGAATGCTTTAAAGCACAGACTGAAGTTGTATTGGAAGCTTTGAAACAATTTGCCCCCGTACATCAGACAGGCTCGAACACTTGCTGCTTTTAAAACTAGTCTTAAAACCTATTACTGCAGTTTGGCATTTGACGCTATGTGAGAGTTGTTTTATTGCTTTTATTTTTGTGTTGTTGATTGTTGTAGTAGTGATATAGGATACAAGTGTACAGCAGTTTGTCAAACACTTGTTGTTTTTAAAAGTGCATTATAAATAAAGTTTGACTTTGACTTGAAGTTTGATCTAGTTTCAAACACGACACTTGGCAGATTATTGCTGAAGTTAAGAGCTTAAGAGCACCAGTTAAATCTTATTATGGGGCGGGGCTTAATCACATTCTCCACTACATGGGCGGAGACTGGAATGTCTTCATAAACGCTAGATAACATTCTGCTATGCAGTTTTATGTAGGCTTTAGAGGAAGGCATTGATATGAACACATTCAGGCTGTTTAAACAAAGATAATTATATCACCGCCAAGGGCATTGATTCATTTCAAGAGCGGACTACACACACACACACACACACACACACACACACACACACACACACACACAGTTAGTCACATAAAGGCGTCTGTAGAATAAGATGACTGATTGGTTATTTGTACTTGGGTGAATAATTGTCTAAAAGACATTGCCTAGACATGCCTGTCATATTTGGCCAAGGTGTTTATGCTTTATCATGATCTCAAGGTGGATTTTTTCATTGGTAATTATTTTTTGATTTGCTTGTTTTTATAAGCCGATATTAGGTGGTTATGGTTATATGTAGCTGAAAGTTACATGGCAAAATAAAAGGCATTGTTTTTAACCCTTGTGTAACCTTATGGACATTTTTGTGTCTTTCTTTTTTTTTTTTTTTTTAATCATTTCACCTGAGTTAATGCCAACTGCATAATTTTTGGCACAGGTGTGTATTTCTATTGGAATTTTATTATTTCACCCCATTTCCTTTAAAAAAATCTATTTTGCACTAGTAACATAAAACAGTTGTGGTCCCACTCAGGACCTTCAGGACCAATGTGCAATTTTTGATCCCAGGGCCATTTAACTATGAAATGACAAAATCTTTGCTCATAGGCTTTCATTCTGTTGGCAAGGCTTTAAACTTAAAAATGTTACTTGTTTTTTATTTTTTTACCAGTGCCATTTTCTTAGGTTTGGCAAATACTCGCTTTCTTCCTGTTTTCTGCTTCTGCATATTATAAAGCCAATTCAAGTGTAATAAATATAGTGCGTGTGTGCGTGCAATATTTAAAAGAGAAAAACTTCTGCAAATCACAAATCCAGCCACTGTGTCCCCGTGGAGTTTTACTGGCATCTAATGGGTGAAATCTCACTGAAATATATTGTTTTTGAGATCTCAACCTCAAATTTAGTACACAACTTGTTTAGATTTATTTTCTAGCAGTTTTAGAGTTCAACATGTTTCATAAAATATATATTTGATATAAAATATTGTTCAGAAATCATTTTCATAAACTTAAACCTCTATAACTTTTTTTGGTTTTACTTTTCAAAGTTTTTTACTGTTTTTTTTTTACACTGACATTTTTGTCCTCTATGGGCCTATGTGTATTTTTTTTAAATTGAAGCACAAGGGTTAAATCTCAGGGAATACAAGAACTGATAAAGGCTGTACCTTGAATGCATTTGGAAAATTGCCTAAATGTAAATATGTGCTAAAAGATTCCAGTGTTTGAACTCTTCCCAAACTTATCATTGTTTCTGTGTCTCAGAACAACCAGAAGACCTCTGCTGGACTGAAGAAAGCTCTGGATTTGGCTCCTCTGTTCATCGATAGCAATGGATGTAATAGTTCTCTAAGAGAAACCATTATACAAAACGGCATCTGGAAGAAGTTTTCCCCAAACGTTTGTTCACCCACTGGATTTTCCAAAGACTGCATGATTATCAGCAGTGTGTTTGTGAGTCAGGAAGATGGCTGCGTTTCCCAAAATCTGAAAGAGAACGGGAGCGATGGCCCCTATAGACAGATGACCAAAGCGGTCAAGAGCACTTACACCAATGGAGATTCATGTCTTCACAACGTGACTCAAAGAACCAATGGAAACAGTGATGGAGTTACAAGTCCTCTAAGAGTATCCGTAGAGGAAAGGCAAGCCAGATCCGCACCAGGGAATGTGGTTAATGGGACGCCGAGTACGCCAAATACAACCAATGGGCCGCCGAGTACGCCAAATACAACCAATGGGACGCCGAGTACGCCAAATACAACCAATGGGCCGCCGAGTACGCCAAATACAACTAATGGGACGCCGAGTACGCCAAATACAACCAATGGGGTGCCGAGTACGCCATCTCCAATGATTCCAGACTCCTTCCATGAAAGCTTGTCGGACTCGTGCTCCAATCGGAGCAGCACGGATTCATTACCGGGACCTCAGAACTCAAGCGCTCAAGAGGAAAGCGAGCCGATCTACGCTGAGAGCACTAAGAGGAAAAGACGAACGCCGTGCGACGGGAAGGAGTCTGAAATGGAGATCAATGCTAGCGACGCTCAAAGGGCAACCATCACGGTCGTCGCCGCCCACACCGAAGAAAACAACAGGACTTTCTACCTAAGCAGCCCAGATTCTGCCGTGAGCACTCAGTGGACCCACTTCAGCCCAATGGCGCCCAAAGACTCGGCGTTCACTTGGCCAACCGAAGGAACCGCTAACGCTTCCCAACCCAAGCCTCAATCCAGTCCCCCGGTTCCTCCTAAGATTACCTCCCGTCCTCCCAGACTCGGCACCTCCAGTCTGTCCTTACCGTTCCCCGAGATCAGCTTCACCATGGCTCTTCCTCAGAAAGACACGGCTCCGGTTCCTCCCCAAGCGGACCCCGTGGCTCCGGTTCGCTCGGCTGCGGTCCGGAAACACCGGAGTATGGAAGGCGGTATTGACGAGGTGGAAGAGGAGGGAGAGTCTGAGAGATCGGGCTCTTGCACCCGTCCCGTCGAGTCCATCAATGGTCCCGCTGTTCAGGGGTTTGTGTCCAGAGAAAGGAAGAGCGAGAGCAGTGCGACGCCAGGCACCGGCAACAAAAGCAGCAGTCAGACTCCGGCTAGCGTCCCAGAGGAGAACGGGAGACCCAGCGAGAGCACCAGAGCTCATCTCGACCCAACCAGCGAGCCCAACGCCAGTCCAGACCCCGCTCCACCTCCACCGCCGCCCAAGAAACACCACCGGTGAGAGTCATGCTTATTCCGTGTGCC
>CM070834.1:1018633-1028633 GCA_036326025.1 Chrosomus eos
TTGGACTCTGACGATGAGTGTGTTGTGTTGTTCTCTGCAGGGTGTGTTAACCGGGGGTGTGTGTGTGTGTGTTTGAGTGTGTTGGACTACTGACGATGAGTGTGTTGTGTTGTTCTCCTGCAGGGTGTGTAACCGTGTGATGTGTGGTGTGTGTGTGTGTGTGTGTGTGTTTGAGTGTGTTGGACACTGACGATGAGTGTGTGTGTGTTGTTCCTCTGCAGGGTGTGTAACCGTGTGTGGTGTGTGTGTGTTTGAGTGTGTTGGACTGACTGAGATGTGTGTTGTGTTGTTCTCCTGCAGGGTGTGTAACCGTAGTGTGTGTGTTGTGTGTGTGTTTGAGTGTGTTGGACTCTGACGATGAGGTGTTTGGTGTTGTTCTCTGCAGGGTGTGTAACCGGTGTGTGTGTGTGTGTTTGTGTTTGAGTGTGTTGGACACTGACGATGAGTGTGTTTGTGTTGTTCTCTGCAGGGTGTGTAACCGGTTGTGTGTGTGTTTTGAGTGTGTTGGACACTGACGATGAGTGTGTGTTGTGTTGTTCTCTGCAGGGTGTGTAACCGTGTGGTGTTGTGTGTGTGTGTTGAGTGTGTTGGACTCTGACGATGAGTGTGTTGGTTTGTTCTCTGCAGGGTGTGTAACCGTGTGTGTGTGTTGTGTGTTTGAGTGTGTTGGACTCTGACGATGAGTGTTGTTGTGTTGTTCTCTGCAGGGTGTGTAACCGTGTGTGTGTGTGTGTGTTTTGAGTGTGTTGGACTCTGACGATGAGTGTGTTGTGTTGTTCTCTGCAGGGTGTGTAACCGTGTGAGTGTGTGTGTGTGTGTGTTTGAGTGTGTTGGAACTGACGATGAGTGTGTTGTGTTGTTCTCTGCAGGGTGTGTAACCGTGTGTGTGTGTGTGTGTGTTTGAGTGTGTTGGACTCTGACGATGAGTGTGTTGTTGTGTTGTTCTCTGCAGGGTGTGTAACCGTTGTGTGTGATGTTTGAGTGTGTGATTCTGAGAGGTGTGTGTGTTCTTGCAGGTGTACGTGTTGTGGTTAGTGTTTTGAGTGTTGATCTGAGTGAGTGTTTGTGTTGTTCTCTGCAGGGTGTGTAACCGTGTGAGTGTGGTGTGTGTGTTTGAGTGTGTTGGACTCTGACGATGAGTGTGTTTGTGTTGTTCTCTGCAGGGTGTGTAACCGTGTGGTGTGTGTGTGTTGTTTGAGTGTGTTGGACACTGACGATGAGTGTGTTGTGTTGTTCTCTGCAGGGTGTGTAACCGTGTGTTTTGTGTGTGTGTTTGAGTGTGTTGGATTCTGACGATGAGTGTGTTGTGTTGTTCTCTGCAGGGTGTGTAACCGTGTGTGTGTGTGTGTGTGTGTTTGAGTGTGTTGGACTCTGACGATGAGTGTGTTGTGTTGTTCTCTGCAGGGTGTGTAACCGTGTGTGTGTGTGTGTGTGTTTGAGTGTGTTGGACACTGACGATGAGTGTGTTGTGTTGTTCTCTGCAGGGTGTGTAACCGTGTGTGTGTGTGTGTGTGTGTTTGAGTGTGTTGGATTCTGACGATGAGTGTGTTGTGTTGTTCTCTGCAGGGTGTGTAACCGTGTGTGTGTGTGTGTGTGTGTTTGAGTGTGTTGGATTCTGACGATGAGTGTGTTGTGTTGTTCTCTGCAGGGTGTGTAACCGTGTGTGTGTGTGTGTGTTGTTTGAGTGTGTTGGACACTGACGATGAGTGTGTTGTGTTGTTCTCTGCAGGGTGTGTAACCGTGTGAGTGTGTGTGTGTGTTTGAGTGTGTTGGACTCTGACGATGAGTGTGTTGTGTTGTTCTCTGCAGGGTGTGTAACCGTGTGAGTGTGTGTGTGTGTTTGAGTGTGTTGGATTCTGACGATGAGTGTGTTGTGTTGTTCTCTGCAGGGTGTGTAACCGTGTGTGTGTGTGTGTGTGTTTGAGTGTGTTGGACTCTGACGATGAGTGTGTTGTGTTGTTCTCTGCAGGGTGTGTAACCGTGTGAGAGTGTGTGTGTGTGTGTTTGAGTGTGTTGGACTCTGACGATGAGTGTGTTGTGTTGTTCTCTGCAGGGTGTGTAACCGTGTGTGTGTGTGTGTGTGTTTTGAGTGTGTTGGATTCTGACGATGAGTGTGTTGTGTTGTTCTCTGCAGGGTGTGTAACCGTGTGTGTGTGTGTGTGTGTTTGAGTGTGTTGGACACTGACGATGAGTGTGTTGTGTTGTTCTCTGCAGGGTGTGTAACCGTGTGAGTGTGTGTGTGTGTTTGAGTGTGTTGGACTCTGACGATGAGTGTGTTGTGTTGTTCTCTGCAGGGTGTGTAACCGTGTGAGTGTGTGTGTGTGTTTTGAGTGTGTTGGATTCTGACGATGAGTGTGTTGTGTTGTTCTCTGCAGGGTGTGTAACCGTGTGTGTGTGTGTGTGTGTTTGAGTGTGTTGGACTCTGACGATGAGTGTGTTGTGTTGTTCTCTGCAGGGTGTGTAACCGTGTGAGAGTGTGTGTGTGTGTGTTTGAGTGTGTTGGACTCTGACGATGAGTGTGTTGTGTTGTTCTCTGCAGGGTGTGTAACCGTGTGAGTGTGTGTGTGTGTTTGAGTGTGTTGAACTCTGACGATGAGTGTGTTGTGTTGTTCTCTGCAGGGTGTGTAACCGTGTGTGTGTGTGTGTGTGTTTGAGTGTGTTGGACTCTGACGATGAGTGTGTTGTGTTGTTCTCTGCAGGGTGTGTAACCGTGTGAGTGTGTGTGTGTTTGAGTGTGTTGGACACTGACGATGAGTGTGTTGTGTTGTTCTCTGCAGGGTGTGTAACCGTGTGTGTGGCAGTAATATGGATCAGGGGTCAGTGGAGAGTCTGAGCCAGTCGCTGAGAGGACTGAACTGCTCAACAGACAGTCTACAGGCGCTCTCTGAGGCCGGTGAGTACCACACACACACACACACACACACACACACACACACACACACACACGTCAGCGCTCATGATGACTCCACTGCCCGTGTGTGACATTCTGAATTATCTTCAGTGTTCCTGTCCGTATCATCACTGCAAAATCATGTTTTCTTAATAAACGCAGCTGTCCCACAATGCATTGCAACAAGATTTTTGAGATTGAGTTGAGGGAAATATTGATTATTAATATATTTTATTCTGTACTGAAAGTGTCGATGGCAAACAGTTCTCTCTGATTAAAATGACATGTTTTATGCAATATTTGAGTGTATTATGTAGGGCTGGGCGATATGGCCTAAAAATAAAATCTCCGGTTTTATTTTTTTTAATTCGATTTACGATTTGTTTTACGATTTTCCCCCCTACTTATTAAGGAAAGCAATAACTACAAACGGCAGACAACTTAAGCAAAGTTTGCTTTTATTTAATCAAAAGCAAGACAAATGTAACCCCCATTTCTGGAACGAATAATAAATAAATGAACACCCTCTTTTAATCAATGTCCCAACTGTGTTTGTCTAGACTAAAAAGAGACAAACATTCAGCTTGAGAGTATAGCACCATTTTCTAAAGCATTAACAATACATTCAAATCTGAGGAAAATTGTTATAATTCGAGGATTTGCCAGCATACAGAATTCAGCACTGAACAAAAAGTATGTTTTGAGCGGTGAGGGGAGTCTGTTTTAAATGCTTAAACTGGCCATTGCGTTCAAGAAATCAACACTGGTATGTCTGTGATTGGCTACATCGCTCAATGCTGCAAACATGTTATAACTGGCCTGTAAATAGTTTCTATTTTGTTTTAGTTGTTCTTGTTGCTTTTCTGCAACAGATTAATAAAAATGTATTAGTTTTTATGTTTTAATCATAGATATTTCTAGTTTGCGGAGTCCCGCGAATCGTTTTATTCTCCCGCAAACCGCACACACAGAGTGAGTGCATTACCGCCCGCGCCCGCGCTCGGCCATCAAATCTAGTCCCGCGCCGCACTCTATTGCGTTGGCAGTGCACGTCTCTCAAGTGCCCGACCCGACCCGAGGATAGTGACGGGAAATATCGGCCCG
This sequence comes from Chrosomus eos, assembly GCA_036326025.1. Lineage (NCBI taxonomy): Eukaryota > Metazoa > Chordata > Actinopteri > Cypriniformes > Leuciscidae > Chrosomus > Chrosomus eos. The sequence continues at coordinate 1,022,628 of CM070834.1, forward strand.
ACCCGCTCGAGCAGAATTCGCTCTGTGCACGAGAAAAATGCTAACTTCCGGCTTGAGGGCGGACGTTGGGTACTTCGTTTCCGGTTGCCGTCTTGTTTACATCAGTGGACCGGCGTTAACTTAGTTTAATCGTTCGCAATGGACCTAAAACATAAAAAACTTACTGTGGCTGAGCTGGTTTAATGGTTAAAGCGTAAAGCCTTGTTTAACTCGACGGGTCCGCATGAGCCAAAGGTGCGCGCCGCAAAAATGACGTGATTGTAACAGCAACATGGATTAGAACACCATTTACTACACACAATAGGCTTTTTTCTCTGATTTTGAAAACTCTTCGTGATCGACTTAAAATGCTTCCAAGATCGACTTGTCGACCGCGATCGACGGGTTGGTGATTCCTGTAACGTTACTGTTTTCCGGTCAATGACAAGAGTACTAATCAGCTGTCTCACGAACGTAACCAGCACATTAATCCCCACATAGCAAAGCCATAACACAGCGAGGGAGAAGAACTAAGTTACATGAAACAATCCAACTACATATTTTAAACCACTGACAAGGGAAAAGTCACTACTCACGGTGTCTATAGCCGCTTTCCGTCCGGAGGGACTTTTGCAGTGCCTAGAACCTTCCTATAACCATTTTTTTCGCGTGTTCCGACCGGACTAAGTTCCTATAACTCTTTCAGTACCTAGTTTAGAGCGAGGACTTTTTTTAGTTCCCTTTCCCAACGTCGGATACCTTTACTCCCTGTATTACATGTGTACTCCCTGTATGACATACTGAGAGATGTAATATTTAAACCTCTTTCTCTCTCTTGCTCTGGGGAGCTGGAGAAAAATCACTAACCAGTCGATGAACATCATCGACTCTAATATTATATTATAATATCGACTGAAATCTTCGGTTAATGTCCAAGACATCTGGAGAAATATACATCCTCTACGTTGTCCATCAGGCTACCGGAAACTAGACACCCCATATCGGTTTCGCAGCCGGAAGTAGCATATGCTAACATGCACATAGTCTATACGCTTGAGTTCACTCCTATGCTAAGGAACAAACTTCCCACTCTCACCGGTAGCCATGTTGTCGCTTGCTGTATGCTGTTGCAGTTTCGTGTGTGCTATGATGTTGTTGTCGTTGCTTCAGGGTCGGCGCCAGGACACACGGAATGAGGGGGCCTCGATGCGTCACTGGGGGGGCCTACTTTTAATTAATTTTTTTTTTTTTTAATGATTTGATTTGTTTAGATCCAGTGAAGTCGTTGTCATCAGGGGCGTAATTTGCGGGTTTTTCTCAGGATCGATATATTGTCCTCCACCAGTTTTTGAAACATTGCACGGATGCACCAAATACAAATACATAAAACATCTCCAGTTAACTAGCAGAGCATTAATTTAGTTCGCTATTAAATAAGAGATCTAGCGCTAAAATGTTTTGTTTTTGAACTCAAGCTGCGCGCTGTTGCCGCTGCAGTAGGCGCGTTTCCATTGCAGATTTGCGCAAAACTTTTGCGATTTTTTTTCTAAATGTCGATAAAAAACTATTGCGAAATGACGGCGTTTCCATTAATGTTATGCGATACAACGTCCCTTTTTTTCCTCTCGCGATAAGTCATTTAAACATCATGGCAACGGGTAGGTTTATAGTCTATCAGCCACCACCACACTAGACATTATTATTATTAATGGAATGAGACGTGTTATCCAAGCATTAATGGCAGGGAAAGACCCTTATACTGCGAACGGCATAAGGAGTTTCTGGTGTTTCTCTCTCATTTCTGCTCCGAGGTCTTGATTGTGGCATTTCTTTGAGGTTTAGAATCCAGTATTCCTGTAGCCTAATTATTGTTTCTTTTATGAATTTAATAAAAAACTCTGTCCAAACGGTCAGTGTACATTTTGTGTCCATTCGTTTTTCTTTATTTAACCCGTAATTGCAATGAACGGTGGTTCTTTTTTTAAAATGCAAAGTTGAACCAATTTTTTTTTTATTTGAACTGTACACATGCTGTGCAAAAATATTAATATATCGACTAAATTTCAGATGTTTGTTTATGACTTTTTGCCCCTTTATTAAACATTTAAAATATTCCCAACTTAATACGAAAAAAAGTCGATTTTAATGGTTTTCTAAGGCCAAATTAGAACCTGGAAATTATATTTTTCCCGCAGTGCTAAATGAGAAGAGCCATATTTATGTCTCTGGAACCACAGCCTACAGAAAGGTGATTTAGGTGAGTATAGGTGAGCTAATGATAATAAATGTGTCTGAAAAAATAACGAGGCATTTTAATTGTTGTTAAAGTGGACACTTCAAGCTTTAGCCTACATAGGCTATACTTTGTTTCAGTTCTCGCGCTCCAGTTCACGGAGATCATGAAAGCGCGCATGATTGTGTTACTTTACTTTACAAAAGCACAACGTTTTCTTGTTATTGTGAGTTTACACAAATAAAATCATAGTTGCGAATAATGTATTATTATTTTCTGTATATGACCAGAAATTATAGAGTAGGCCTATTTTAAGTTGTTTCTACTGTTGATAGGAAAAAGCAAGTGTTCGCGTGCCTCCGTGCCATGACGGAGGCAGAACAAAAACTATTCGAGTGCGGATTAGAACCCGCAACCTCTGACACGCTTGGCAAATAATCTACAATTTGACCATTGAAGAACTCAAACAAAATCAGCGGATCGATGTATTTATTAACGGGTTGCAAAGCTGATTTAATCATGGTAAAACTAAATTAATTTACAAATAGTTATATATATAGTTATAGTTAAAATATAAAATATATATGTAGTTAAGTTCATTATAATATGTCAGGAATAAAAAGGCACAGTGGTAGTAGCGTGCCTGTTGCCGAGTCTCAGTGGCTGAAATCGCGTTCTGAGGCAGGGTGGTGCGCGGACTAGAGGTGAGGGGGCACAGTGACCCAGGTGGCCGGGCCAGGCCCTCTGGGGCCCCCTCGTAGCGCCGACCCTGCGTTGCTTGCCATACTGCTACGTGAGTGAAACTAACGCTACAGAAACTCCGAGGGGCCAAAAATGCGCCATTATTCAAAAACTATTTATTTATTTTTAAAATCGCCCGCAACAAAAAATTCGAATTAATTCATTTAATCGATTTTTCGCCCAGGCCTAGTATTATGTGAGTATTAGCAGTAGCATAGCAACTCTCTTAGCAACCACCCAGAATAAGGTATTCTGGGTGGTTGCTAAGAGAGTTGCTATGCTACTGCTAATACTCACTTAACCGCATAACATCACCCTAGCAACCACCTTAAGTACCCTAGCAACTGCATAGCAACCACCCAGAAAACCCTAACAACCATATAGCATCACCCTAGCAACCACCTCAAGTACCCTAGCAACCGCATAGCAACATCCTAGCAACCACAGAGCAACACCCTAGCAACCACCCAGAATACCCTAGCAACCGCATAGCATCACGCTAGCAACCACTTCAAGTACCCTAGCAACCACCCAGAAAACCCTAGCAACCCATAGCATCACCCTAGCAACCACTTCAAGTACCCTTGCAACCGCATAGCAACATCCTAGCAACCACATAGCAACACCCTAGCAACCACCCAGAATACCCTAGCAACCGCAGAGCATCACCCTAGCAACCACTTCAAGTACCCTTGCAACCACATAGCATCACCCTAGCAAGCACCCAGAATACCCAAGCAACAACTTAGCAACCACCCCAACTTTTAAAACTACTAAACTAAAACTTAATAGCCTGGCGTATTGGTGTAACATATTTTTTAAGAAAAAAAGTAAATGTAAAATAAAAAAGTCACAGATGCAAAATATATTTAAAGATTGTAAGAAAAAGGTTGCAATTTTGAGAAAACAGTCAACATTGCTGGCCTGGTTAACGTCAGACCTCGTCTCATTGGCTAACGTCAGACCTCGTCTCATTGGCTAACGTCAGACCTCGTCTCATCTGCTAACGTCAGACCTCGTCTCATTGGCTAACGTCAGACCTCGTCTCATTGGCTAACGTCAGACCTCGTCTCATTGCGAAGTGGGTCTGGGAACCACACGTGTTTGAGGCGTGGTTTACGAATGCCCAGATCCGTTTATTGGTGCTAAGACTGTCTATCAAATGCGCCTGTACGCTCAGAGCCAATCGCTTCAGTTATACCAGATGATGTATGTAGAGCGACAGAGATTAGACGAGGTAGAAGACGACGGGTCAGAGATGTGTGTGTACATGATCGACAGGGAACTTCACCATCGTCATCGTCTCGCTGCTCCCGCCCCGTTCTGTGATTGGTCCCCGCGCTGCTCCCCGCCCCGTTCTGTGATTGGTCCCCTCGCTGCCCCCCGCCCCGTTCTGTGATTGGTCCCCGCGCTGCTCCCGCCCCGTTCTGTGATTGGTCCCCTCGCTGCTCCCGCCCCGTTCTGTGATTGGTCCCCTCGCTGCTCCCACCACTCGCTGCTCCCACCCCTCGCTGCTCCCACCCCGTTCTGTGATTGGTCCCCTCGCTGCTCCCGCCCCGTTCTGTGATTGGTCCCCTCGCTGCTCCCACCACTCGCTGCTCCCGCCCCTCGCTGCTCCCGCGCCCCGTTCTGTGATTGGTCCCCTCGCTGCTCCCGCCCCTCGCTGCTCCCGCCCCGTTCTGTGATTGGTCCCCTCGCTGCTCCCACCACTCGCTGCTCCCACCCCTCGCTGCTCCCGCCCCGTTCTGTGATTGGTCCCCTCGCTGCTCCCGCCCCTCGCTGCTCCCGCCCCGTTCTGTGATTGGTCCCCTCGCTGCTCCCGCCCCTCGCTGCTCCCGCCCCGTTCTGTGATTGGTCCCCTCGCTGCTCCCGCCCCGTTCTGTGATTGGTCCCCTCGCTGCTCCCACCACTCGCTGCTCCCGCCCCTCGCTGCTCCCGCCCCGTTCTGTGATTGGTCCCCTCGCTGCTCCCGCCCCTCGCTGCTCCCGCCCCGTTCTGTGATTGGTCCCCTCGCTGCTGCTCCCGCCCCGTTCTGTGATTGGTCCCCCTCGCTGCTCCCACCCCTCGCTGCTCCCGCCCCTCGCTGCTCCCCGCCCCTCGCTGCTCCCGCCCCTCGCTGCTCCCCCGCCCCGTTCTGTGATTGGTCCCCTCGCTGCTCCCGCCCCGTTCTGTGATTGGTCCCCTCGCTGCTCCCGCCCCGTTCTGTGATTGGTCCCCGCGCTGCTCCCGCCCCGTTCTGTGATTGGTCCCCGCGCTGCTGCCCCGCCCCGTTCTGTGATTGGTCCCCACGCTGCTCCCCGCCCCGTTCTGTGATTGGTCCCCCGCGCTGCTCCCGCCCCGTTCTGTGATTGGTCCCCGCGCTGCCTCCCGCCCCGTTCTGTGATTGGTCCCCGCGCTGCTCCCGCCCCGTTCTGTGATTGGTCCCCTCGCTGCTCCCGCCCCGTTCTGTGATTGGTCCCCCGCGCTGCCCCCCGCCCCGTTCTGTGATTGGTCCCCTCGCTGCCCCCCGCCCCGTTCTGTGATTGGTCCCCGCGCTGCTCCCGCCCCGTTCTGTGATTGGTCCCCTCGCTGCCCCCGCCCCGTTCTGTGATTGGTCCCCGCGCTGCTCCCCGCCCCGTTCTGTGATTGGTCCCCTCGCTGGCTCCCGCCCCGTTCTGTGATTGGTCCCCGCGCCTGCCCCGCCCCGTTCTGTGATTGGTCCCCTCGCTGCCCCCGCCCCGTTCTGTGATTGGTCCCCCGCGCTGCTCCCCCGCCCCGTTCTGTGATTGGTCCCCTCGCTGCCCCCGCCCCGTTCTGTGATTGGTCCCCGCGCTGCTCCCGCCCCGTTCTGTGATTGGTCCCCGCGCTGCTCCCGCCCCGTTCTGTGATTGGTCCCCTCGCTGCTCCCCGCCCCTCGCTGCTGCCACCCCCCGTTCTGTGATTGGTCCCCTCGCTGCTCCCGCCCCGCGCTGCTCCCGCCCTGTTCTGTGATTGGTCCCCGCTGCTGCTCCCCGCCCCGTTCTGTGATTGGTCCCCTCGCTGCTCCCGCCCCTCGCTGCCCCCCGCCCCGTTCT
>CM070834.1:1033633-1051133 GCA_036326025.1 Chrosomus eos
TGTCGGTGCAGCAGAGCGTCCCGCCTCACTTCAGCCTCCAGCAGGACTGCGGACACTTCCTAGCCTGCGTCCCGCGTAGCATGCTACCAAACGATGAGCGCGCGGCGGGTCCATCCGAGCAGGAGCGTGTGGTGGTGATCACGCGCGAGGTTCCTCACCAAACCGTGGCGGATTTCGTGCGGGAGTGGGAGTCGTTCCACCGCGCGCAGCCGGAGGTGTACGAGCGCCGCGTGTGCTTCTTGCTACTACAGCTGTGCACCGCGCTGGAGCATCTCAAAGCGCACGGCGTCACGCACCGCGACGTCTGCATGGAGAACCTTCTGCTAGTTACACACCGCCGCGCCGACCCGCAACAGCAGAGCCTCCCGCGCCTCCTCATCAGCAACTTCCGCAAAGCAAAGCGGCGGAACGCAGACGAGGTCGCGATTAGCGCGGATCCGCGTTTTAAGCGAGATCACGCGCGACTAGCGCCGGAAATCGTTTCTGCTGCACAATATCGGAAATTTGACGAATTTCAAACCGGGATTTTAATCTATGAGCTCTTGCATCGGCGGAATCCGTTCGAGGCGACGGCGGCGGCTAAGCAATACAGCTGCGAGGATCTGCCGCCGATCCCGAGCGTGTCGCTATACTCGTCCGGTTTGCAGCGGCTAGCGCACCTGCTACTGGAGCCGGACCCCGGGCGCCGCATACACATCCAGGACGCTAAGCGGATCCTGCAGGCGCTGCTGTGGGGGCCGCGGCGGGAGCTACTGGAGCAGCCGTGGGTCCGCGGGAGAGTCTCGCCGCCGCGGCACGACGGGCTAATGAACTGGCTGGACGTGAAGCGCGCGCTGCTAATGATGAAGTTCGCGGAGCGCTCGCTGGAGCCGGAGAGGAACGCGGAGCTGGAGGACTGGCTGTGCTGTCAGTACTTCTCCACCGCTAACCCTAAAGCGCTGTGTCAGAGCGCGGAGCTGCTGTACAACCTGCCCTTCACACACTGAACACACACGCCGGTCCGCTCCGTGTGCATGAGGTGTGTGTGTGTAAAACACTGTGTTCTTCACTGGACGCGTCGCCGACTGAACGCTTGCGCTTTAACATTCCACTCTTTCATTTGAGCTTCATTTTGTATTGAGACATTTTTTTCATGAAAATTAAAAAGTAAAATATTTATGTGTGAGAGAGTTTGAGTATGTGAGAGTGTGTGTGTGTGTGTGTGTGTGTGGTGAGAGAGAGAGAGTAAGAGTATGACCATGTGTGTGTGAGTGTATTTGTGTGTGTGAGAGAGAATGAGTATGTGTGAGTATGAGTGTGTATGTATTTATGTGAGAGTATGAGCGTGTGTATGAGTATGTGAGAGAGTATTTGTGAGTGTGTGTGTGAGAGAGTGTTTGTGAGTGTGTGTGTGAGAGAGTGTTTGTGAGTGAGAGAGTATTTGTAAGTGTATTTGAGTGTGAGTGTGAGTGTGTGTGTGCGTGTGTGTGTGTGTGTGTGTGTGTGTGTGTATTTTCTTTGCATGGTTAGTCCATATTACTGTAATGTGAAAAAAACACACATTCTCTTCAGTAACGACAATCATCTTGTTTGGACGCGGTAATATTTTTTTGATATGTTTATTTATTAAAGTCAGCATGAAAAAAGAGGTACAACATGTGAAACTCTTTATTAAAATGTTTAATTGCCATGAAAATAATGTCACAATACAGTGAAATCTTAAAGACTTTGTTTGTTTGTTTTTAATGTAGAAACTGATGTGTGTTAATGTCTCAACTCTAGTTCGTCTTTTTCTGAAGTTTCTCTGAAGGGTTTTCTGGGTAATGTGTCCCTCGTGTGTGTGTGTGTGTGTGTGTGTGTGTGTGTGTGTGTTGTGTGTGTGTGTGTGTGTGTGTGTGTGTGTGTGTGTTTCAGACGATAAACACAACAGGAATCAAAGCTCTCAGTGCGGTTACAGACGCCTCCTCGTAAAAACACTGTAAAATCCCAGAACATCGTAAAAAATAATAATGTAAAATCCATCCAGTCTTCCTGCCGGTCAGAGGCGCGTGAGGCTTCGATTACACTTCCTGTTTGACATGACGCCACTTCCTGTGCAATATTTCCAGCTGGACACTCAAAAATAAAGGTCGTCTTCATGTTAATTGTTGGTTTATTTCGAGTGCCTTTTGTCGTTATATTTTCAGTCCAGTTGTAAAGCATTTCGAGCTTAACGGAGATGAAACTGTGAGTCTGGAATTTCAATGAAACTGATTTATTTGTATATTTATCTCGTGAAGCGGGTCTGATGACATCACGCGGTGTGTTTGTGTTTATTATAACCCTCATATTGTTTTTATTTCTGATTTACTGACTTTCTAAACGCCGCGTTCTTCTGTCTTCAGGAAAAGAGTCTCTGGATATAAACGTCCTGTATTAATAAACTGTCGAAGATAAATGCATCATACAATAAAGTGTCAAATATTTTCACATATTACTGATTGCGTTTGTGTCAGTGAGTGAATAATCTGCTCGTGTGAGTGTGTGGGATTGATGGATTAGAAACTCGGTTAAAGTCCAAGTGAAGTTCAACTTTCAGATCCTGATTCACACACACACACACACACACACACACACACACGCACACACACTCATAAACACACTCTCACACACAGTCCCACACATAAAACACACACACACTCACACTCATAAACACACTCTCACACTCACATAAACACACACACACACACACACACACACACACACACCACACATAAACACACTCTCACACACAGTCACACACACAAACACACTTACAAACACACACACATACACACTCACACACAGTCACACACACACACACACACATCAGACACACATAAACACACACACACATCAGACACACTCACAGTCATATATATATATATATATATATATATATATATATATATATATATATATATACATACACACACACACACACCTCTCTCTCTCTCTCTCTCTCTCTCTCTCTCTCTCACACACACACACACACACACACTCATAAACACACTCTCACAAAGTCACACACATAAACACATACTCTCTCACAAAGTCATACACACACACACACACACACACACACACACAGTCATACACGAACATTATACACACTTTTTATGAAAAAAAGATTTTATGCAACAATTTCAACTTTTTAAGTAATTTGGGCTGTCAATTTAAATTAAGTAATAATTGTTTACTCAACTTTTTGTCATAATTCTGACTTTAATATCATAATTTTTACTTTTTAAGTAATACTTTTTACTTTATATGTCACAATTTTATTTAATTTTTATGCACTAATTTTGACTTTTCAAATAATAATTTAAACTTTCTGTTATAAATTTGACTTTTTTACTTAGTAGGCTATGTCATAATTCCGGTTCTTGTGTCATAATTTTGACTCACAATTTTGACTTTTTATGTGATAATTATGGCAGTGTACCAGACTTTTTTCCTCATGTGGCGTAAATGGGCTTCCATATGCATTTCATCAAATTGCTTAGAATCAGGATAAATCTGTGAAAACAAATGTATTCAGGTTAAAGTGTGAACATGATTAAAATATATGGCTAAAGATTACATAACAGTATAAAATTCCACACCGTATCTTGTCTATATGACAAAACATATGATTGTTTATTCGGCATAAGGCCAGATATGAGGCTTCTGTGTTCACATTAATCATGATGTCTGACTGGTGTTTGGGAAGTTAAGTCAGATTTACTGGAACTACAGTAGCGTGTCTATGCAAGCGGCCTATAAACCAGTTCTAGGATTAAATCACCGCTCAATAACGTCAGCTGTTTACTCGCAGTGCTGTGGTGTTTGATGAGTGAACATGTACCGCAGATCTAGAGCAGTTTCTGCTGTTAGTTTGATCATCGCATCTCTGAGAGAACAGCTCCGTTTATTGGACACCAGCGACACCCAGTGGCCGTGTGGTGATACTGCACCCTGCGACCAAACTGAGCATGCGCAGTCTGCAATCTCATGATCACAGTTTACAAACAACGAATGAATAAATTATTCTAAAATAAAATAATACGGTAACCTCAGAATCAGGATAAAGATGAGGCAGACTAATATTAATAGAAGATTTAATTAAAGTGGAAGTTTCTATAGATTAGCACATGGTTTATTTTATTACAGAAAAAAATACTTTACCATCTTCCATGTCTAGTAGTTATACACAATATATATGACAATAACATGTTCTCATGACTCATGCACATAAATAAATAAGGTGTGAAAACATCTCACACACACACACACACACACACACACACACACACACACACACACACACTCAAAAGCAAAACAGCATTTGCTTCCTCTCAGTAATTTTAAAAATATTTATAGCTCCTGATAATGCCAAATATCGTATGTTACCAGTAAAAAGTGGCCTACATTATTTTAAATATATCTAGTTAGTGACAGAGTGCATATTCGTGTAAAAGTATTTATTTTTCAGCTTCAGAATCATGAATATTTTCTGATTGTCCTGCACTGGGTTTCCAGCACCAAGTCCAAAACACACACAATGTAATGTCACATTTAGCATTTTAATCAACAGTAAACTTTTCCCCAAAGGTTTTGGAGTATCGCAATAATATAGTATCGTGATTTCAGTCAAAGAAGAAATATACGTTCTTTGGGTTCAGTATCGTGATATGTATCGAATCGTATGTGTGTGTGTATACATGAGACAATAGCATGTCATGTTCTCAAATGAATTTAAATAAGGTGTGAAAACATCATCACACACACACACACGCCTCAGTCAACAGACTCAAACGCAAAACAGCATTTGCTTCCTCTCAGTAATTTTCCACTCTCTGAACAAACGAAAAGACCGAGTCTACTATAGCGACGGCTTGACTCATGAATATTAATGAGGCCAGCAGACTTTCGCTCATCCGATTGGCTGAAAGCGCTGCCTGTTGAATGTTAAGTACCCACGTGACCGGACGCTCGAAGCCTGTTGCGTAAGGGCCGCGATGACGAGCTGATCAATATTCATGAGCGCGGCCTTCGCCATAGTAGCGCTGCGCGTGTTTTAATGCGCATCTCCTCCTCCGGCTCTTCACTTACTTGCTGACCGCAGAAGAGCGCACACAGGCCGGCGTGAACTCTCCCGAGGCCGGATGGTAAAATCCAACCTCCAGCGGATCCTAAACAGTCATTGCTTTGCCCGTGAGAAAGAAGGAAAGAAACAGTGTGAAATCAGCATCATGGAGGCGCTCAGTAACAGTATTAATGACATGATGGGAAGGTGAGAGAGAGGCTTTAGCCCGTTAACAGCCCGTTTACTCACATTTTACAACTTGAAAATCTCCATATGACAATATTAAGTCATTATAATAAGGGCTGTTGATTTAATTGTGCGGTTTAATGGGGGTTTAGTGGAATTATTTCCTCATAAGGGCCTGAAGGGCTAATGCTAATGCTAGCAGATGTGTGTTTTTTTAGTGACGCTATAAACTGTTTTGGTCAACTAACGTTAACACACACTGAAGTACATCTGTAAAGTTTTAAAAGTGTTGGAAACCCATCATCATGTCACGTTAAGATGATAAACGGAAATTTAAATGAAGGAAATGTGGCCTAATAAAATTTAGCCCTTTATATTCACGTTCACACTCCTGCTTCGTGTCCTAATATCGCGTCTTAAGCGATAAACGCTTGTATTATAACAGCTCGGTGAGTTATGAACGCTCTTATCGTGTTAATTTCGCTATAAAGTGTTTTTGTTGTGGGATTTGACGTCGAAGGCCTCGCTTACGCGCACGTCACATCGACGTCGTGACGTCACCGTTCTCGGGCCTTTGATCGCGCCGACTAGTATTTTTGTTGGTTATATTTTATTTTTCAGTATTGCACATTGAAATGATATTCGGTGATGTGTATGATCGCGTCGCTTTTTTTCTATCTGATGTGTATATATAAAAATTCATCATAAAAAAACAATTATGAAACAATATCGTATATAAACAATTGACACAATAACGCGCGAGGGAAATCATTCGCTTATGACCGGAAGTACATTAATTTATTGTGCAGCATTCGTCACTGTTGCATAATCGATCTTATGACTTTATTACCCATATTTCTGTGCTTTGACTGCACGTGCACATGAGAAGAACCGCGTGGTGACGTCAGATTATAAAATTTCAATGTTGCAATAAAGTTATTATAAATGAGCAGCAGTGTCTCTATGTGGGATAAAGCACACACTATTCATTCTGCATGTTATAAACAACTACACAGGAACACTACACAGGGTTTATCTGGAACACTACACAGGAACACTACACAGGAACACTACACAGGAACACTACACAGGGTTTATCTGGAACACTACACAGGAACACTACACAGGAACACTACACAGGGTTTATCCGGAACACTACACAGGGTTTATCCGGAACACTACACAGGAACACTACACAGGAACACTACACAGGAACACTACACAGGGTTTATCCGGAACACTACACAGGGTTTATCCGGAACACTACACAGGAACACTACACAGGAACACTACACAGGGTTTATCCGGAACACTACACAGGAACACTACACAGGGTTTATCCGGAACACTACACAGGGTTTATCTGGAACACTACACAGGGTTTATCTGGAACACTACACAGGGTTTATCTGGAACACTACACAGGGTTTATACCGGAACACTACACAGGGTTTATCCGGAACACTACACAGGGTTTATCCGGAACACTACACAGGGTTTATCCGGAACACTACACAGGGTTTATCCGGAACACTACACAGGAACACTACACAGGGTTTATCCGGAAAATTACACAGGAACACTACACAGGGTTTATCCGGAACACTACACAGGGACACTACACAGGGTTTATCCGGAACACTACACAGGAACACTACACAGGAACACTACACAGGAACACTACACAGGAACACTACACAGGGTTTATCCGGAAAATTACACAGGAACACTACACAGGGTTTATCCGGAACACTACACAGGGACACTACACAGGAACACTACACAGGAACACTACACAGGGTTTATCCGGAACACTACACAGGAACACTACACAGGAACACTACACAGGAACACTACACAGGAACACTACACAGGGTTTATCCGGAACACTACACAGGAACACTACACAGGAACACTACACAGGAACACTACACAGGAACACTACACAGGGTTTATCCGGAACACTACACAGGAACACTACACAGGGTTTATCCGGAACACTACACAGGAACACTACACAGGGTTTATCCGGAACACTACACAGGGACACTACACAGGGTTTATCCGGAACACTAAACAGGAACACTACACAGGGTTTATCCAGAACACTACACAGGAACACTACACAGGGTTTATCCAGAACACTACACAGGAACACTACACAGGGTTTATCCAGAACACTACACAGGAACACTACACAGGGTTTATCCAGAACACTACACAGGAACACTACACAGGGTTTATCCAGAACACTACACAGGAACACTACACAGGGTTTATCCAGAACACTACACAGGAACACTACACAGGGTTTATCCGGAACACTACACAGGAACACTACACAGGGTTTATCCGGAACACTACACAGGAACACTACACAGGGTTTATCCGGAACACTACACAGGAACACTACACAGGGTTTATCCGGAACACTACACAGGAACACTACACAGGGTTTATCCGGAACACTACACAGGAACACTACACAGGGTTTATCCGGAACACTACACAGGAACACTACACAGGGTTTATCCGGAACACTACACAGGAACACTACACAGGGTTTATCCAGAACACTACACAGGAACACTACACAGGGTTTATCCAGAACACTACACAGGAACACTACACAGGGTTTATCCGGAACACTACACAGGAACACTACACAGGGTTTATCCGGAACACTACACAGGAAACATACACAGGGTTTATCCGGAACACTACACAGGAACACTACACAGGGTTTATCCAGAACACTACACAGGAACACTACACAGGGTTTATCCAGAACACTACACAGGGTTTATCCGGAACACTACACAGGAACCCTACACAGGAACACTACACAGGGTTTATCTGGAACACTACACAGGAACACTACACAGGAACACTACACAGGGTTTATCCAGAACACTACACAGGGTTTATCTGGAACACTACACAGGGTTTATCTGGAACACTACACAGGAACACTACACAGGAACACTACACAGGGTTTATCCAGAACACTACACAGGGTTTATCCAGAACACTACACAGGGTTGATCCGGAACACTACACAGGAACACTACACAGGAACACTACACAGGGTTTATCCAGAACACTACACAGGGTTGATCCGGAACACTACACAGGAACACTACACAGGGTTTATCCGGAACACTACACAGGAACACTACACAGGAACACTACACAGGAACACTACACAGGGTTTATCCAGGTCTGGAGATTTATAGATGAACACTTCAGATCATTCTGTGGACTAGAAACTAAAACATTAGCATTTTTTATTGTATTTACAGGGTTTATAAACTCATATGAACAATAAAACTGGAGTGTATAATAGAAATTTGTGTATTTCAAGACCTTTGATGAACATTTTTCAGAACATTTTGGAACGTAAAGAATGATGCAATTATTTATTTTGTTAGATAAATGGCATGTTCACGAAAACGTGCAAACATATTTCTTACATTTTATCAATGCCATTAATGTTCACATACATTTTTAGAGCACAACAAAACTGCCTTAAATTAAAATAAACACCTGAAAATATAAAAGTTAAAACTTCAAAAATCCTTTTTTTTACAGTGTTTTGGTTTATGGCATAAAGAAACACCGAGATGCACATTATTCTAAAAAAGTGCATAATAAATATGCATGTGCCTTTTTAAGACTTGCATATAAACTACTATGGAAAGATAATTACAGAATAAATCTTCAACACAAGTCATGTGACTGCGAGTGAAAGCATAACTGACGAACTGTTCGTTAGGACTGCACGATTATGACATCATAATTGTCGATTATTCCCATGTAATTATCACAGTGTATCGTTTAAAGAGACATGCGCCTCATTGTCGTTTAAAGAGACATGCGCCTCATTGTCGTTTAAAGAGACATGCGCCTCATTGTCGTTTAAAGAGACATGCGCCTCATTGTCGTTTAAAGAGACATGCGCCTCATTGTCGTTTAAAGAGACATGCGCCTCATTGTCGTTTAAAGAGACATGCGCCTCATTGTCGTTTAAAGAGACATGCGCCTCATTGTCGTTTAAAGAGACATGCGCCTCATTGTCGTTTAAAGAGACATGCGCCTCATTGTCGTTTAAAGAGACATGCGCCTCATTGTCGTTTAAAGAGACATGCGCCTCATTGTCGTTTAAAGAGACATGCGCCTCATTGTCGTTTAAAGAGACATGCGCCTCATTGTCGTTTAAAGAGACATGCGCCTCATTGTCGTTTAGAGACGCGCGCCTCATTATCGTTTAAAGAGACGCGCGCCTCAATATCGTTTAAAGAGACGCGCGCCTCATCTTAAAGAGACATGCGCCTCAATATTGTTTAAAGAGACGTGCGTCTCATCGTTTAAAGAGACGCGCGCCTCATCTTAAAGAGACATGCGCCTCAATATTGTTTAAAGAGACATGCGCCTCATCGTTTAAAGAGACATGCGCCTCAATATCGTTTAAAGAGACATGCGCCTCATCTTAAAGAGACATGCGCCTCAATATCGTTTAAAGAGACGCTCCTCATCGTTTAAAGAGACATGCGCCTCATCTTAAAGAGACATGCGCCTCAATATCGTTTAAAGAGACGCTCCTCATCGTTTAAAGAGACATGCGCCTCATCTTAAAGAGACATGCGCCTCAATATCGTTTAAAGAGACGCTCCTCATCGTTTAAAGAGACATGCGCCTCATTATCGTTTAAAGAGACATGCGCCTCAATATCGTTTAAAGAGACGCTCCTCATCGTTTAAAGAGACATGCGCCTCATTATCGTTTAAAGAGACATGCGCCTCATTATCGTTTAAAGAGACATGCGCCTCATTTTAAAGAGACGCGCGCCTCATTATCGTTTAAAGAGACGCGCGCCTCATTATCGTTTAAAGAGACGCGCGCCTCATTATCGTTTAAAGAGACGCGCGCCTCATTATCGTTTAAAGAGACGCGCGCCTCATTATTGTTTAAAGAGACGCGCGCCTCATTATCGTTTAAAGAGACGCGCGCCTCAATATTGTTTAAAGAGACACGCTTCATCGTTTAAAGAGACGCGCGCCTCATCGTCGTTTAAAGAGCAGATCTGATGTGTGTGTGTGTTTGTGTGTTTCCGCAGTTTGTCCGGTGCTGTAGTAGTTCCACTGGTCCAGGGCCTCTGTGGTGTTCCTGATGCCCCTCACCCACCTCTGAAGATCCCAGGTGGGCGAGGGAACGGGGCACGGGATCACTCACCCGCAGCTCAGCAGCTGTACTCGGTAAGTATACACGTCACATAACCACTGATCACATGACCTCGGTTTCACTGCTTTCACAGGATTTGCTCTCCCTCAAGTCATCCTATGTGTATATGACATTCTTCTTTCAGACAAATACAATCAGAGTTATTGGCTCTTCCATAAATTATAAAGCCAGAGTGAAAGCCATTCACTCTGGCTTTATAATAGGAGTGAATGGAGTATGAGATTTTGAAGCCCAAAAAAGTGCATCCCTTCATCATAAGAGTTACCCATACACCTGCAGAGGTTAATACAGGCCTTCTGAAGCCAAGTAAAATATCCATATTTATAACTTTATCAACTATAATCACTGGTTTCCGGTAATGGCCGTATGCAAGTAGAGTTCCGGCAGGTGCGTGACCTCTGACCCGACGCGTGACCTCTGACCCGACGCGTGACCTCTAATGCGTGACCCCTTACCTGATGCGTGACCTCTAATCCGTGACCCCTTACCTGATGCGTGACCTCTAATCCGACACGTGACCCCTTACCTGATGCGTGACCTCTAATCCGACACGTGACCCCTTACCTGATGCATGACCTCTAATGCGTGACCCCTTACCTGATGCGTGACCTCTAATCCGACGCGTGACCCCTTACCTGATGCATGACCTCTAATGCGTGACCCCTTACCTGATGCATGACCTCTAATCCGACACGTGACCCCTTACCTGATGCATGACCTCTAATGCGTGACCCCTTACCTGATGCGTGACCTCTAATCCGACGCGTGACCCCTTACCTGATGCATGACCTCTAATGTGTGACCCCTTACCTGATGCGTGA
This sequence comes from Chrosomus eos, assembly GCA_036326025.1. Lineage (NCBI taxonomy): Eukaryota > Metazoa > Chordata > Actinopteri > Cypriniformes > Leuciscidae > Chrosomus > Chrosomus eos. Next base: position 1,044,947 of record CM070834.1, read on the forward strand.
CCTCTAATCCGACGCGTGACCCCTTACCTGATGCATGACCTCTAATGCGTGACCCCTTACCCGATGCATGACCTCTGATGCGTGACCCCTTACCCGATGCATGACCTCTGATGCGTGACCCCTTACCAATGCGTGACCTGTGACCCCATGCTTGACCCCCGATGCGTGACCTCTGCCCCGACGTATTGACGAATGAAGAAGCGCAGATGATTGAGCAAAACAAAACACCAGTCACGAATTAGAAGCTTAAAATGAGAATTTTTAAAGAGAAATGTGGGAGGAGCTTGAGTTAGCTTGAACGGCGAGACTCAGAGCTGACGCTACTCCTACGTCTAGCCTTACATCGTCAAGTGAGGCCCTTGCACACACAATTTCCGGATTTTTTTCGTATTCATCATTCGCTGGCTCTGAATTGTCAACTCCTCTCAAAACTGCTTGCTAGGATGCGAAAAACGCTGAAAATCAAACATTTTTTTTAGTGACGGACGAAAGGTTCGAAGCGGTGTGCAAACGTGATTGACGTGACGTGAGGTCGTGTTTATTTTTGAACGTGCGGAGAATTTGGACTCTTGTGGCGCAAGTCGACTTGCGTAGGCAGTCTGCCAGTTTAGCCGATAAAGTTTTAAATATGGATATTTTTCTATTAACCCCTGCAGGCGTATGGATTATGGTTATGATGGAGGGATGCACTTTTTTGGGCTTCAAATCCAAGTTACCATTCACTGGTTTCTCTCAAGCTTTTCCTCCATTCTGTCACTGATGCAAAACAGTGTGTGATTATGAGTCAGAGGTCAGATCAATCAGAATATTATCCAGTTCCTTCTGGATGAAGAGGGTCAGTGCGATGGCCACTAAAGCTCACGCCTGTTCTCTGCTTCTCAGGACAGGAAGTTGACTGTGACTGAAGAGCCGGCTGTGAGCGGGCGTCCCAGAATCCTTCACTTCCAGAGCCAGCCCACCGTGTCCCGGATCATCCAATGGGAGGCGGTGCTTCGGGGAGACGGCCTGTTCGTGGAGATTCCCTGCGACGCTTTCCCTGAGGGCAGCAAGGAGAGGTGACCCTAGCAACCGCACAACACTCCATAGCAACGGCTCTGATGATGCGGACGAGGGAAAGTGGAGGATGAAAATTACATTAAAATAAATTTTGTAAAGTAAATTTGATAGTTATTAAATTCTAAATATATTGAATACAAAAAAGGTTTTTAATTATAAAAAATAAGATGAATAAAATATTTTAAAATAATAAAAAAAGATAAATATAAATGATTGAATTTTAGTGAAATAAATGATTTATCAATATAAATTATTTAAAAAATAAATTTAAAAATATATATATATTTAAATGCGTTTTAAAATATTAATATATTGTGTGTAATATATTGAGAAGAAATATTCAAATAAAAATGTATAAAAAAAAATTAATAGTAAAAAAGAGAAATAATAAAAATTAGGGTATAAATACAAGTAATACAAATTGGATTAAAATAATAGATTAAATTAGTTTAAAACTAATAATACAAATTGATTTAAATAAATAACAATTTGATTAAAATAAATAATGGAAAAATAGATTCAAATAAATATAAAAAGTTGATCTGAATATAGTTTTTATTTAAAAAAATAAGATTATTTTAAAATGTATTTAAAAAAGAAATAATTAGATGAAATAAATAACAATTACTTAACTAGTATAAATATAAATACAAATAAATAAATAATAATAAAAAATTAAAAGTAAATAAAATTATATTTATATAAATAAATTAAATTGTTCATAGCAAATTATTTAAATAAGAAAATCTGATACTTTAAAAAAACAATACAAATTAGATTTAAAATAATAAATGAAATGGGTTATAACAAATAAAAATTGACTTACGTTTTTTTTTGACTATAAATAAACACAAATTTGATTAAAATATAAATGCATAAAATAGTTAGTAACACACACGTTTAAAGATTTGTGTGTCTCATTAATTATATTATTTACATATATTACATTTTACATTTTTAGTCATTTAGCTGACGCTCTTATCCAAAGCGACTTACAATTGCTATATTTCAGAGGTCGCACGCCTCTGGAGCAATTAGGGGTTAAGTGTCTTGCTCAGGGACACATTGGTGTCTCACAGTGGATTCGAACCCGGGTCTCTCACACCAAAGGCATGTCTCTTATCCACTGCTCCATCACCACCCCAGTTATTTATATTTAAATAATAAAAAATGTATTGATTTAAATACCAATTAGATAAATTAATAAACAAAGATAGACCGAAGGTAGAAAACTTGATTATGTAACTCAATATAACTAAATATTTTCCATATTCTTTTTTCCCCAGTATATGTCATTCTGAGCGTGTATGATGTAGTTTCATGATGTGTGTGTGTGTGTGTGTGTGTGTGTGTGTTTCAGCTTCATCTCTCTGCTGGAGTTTGCTGAAGAGCATCTGAAGGTCCTCAGTGTGTTCGTCTGCTTTTATAAGAACCGGGACGACCGTGGTACGTGTGTGTGTGTGTGTTCTGATCTCCTGACGTGTGTGTGTGTGTGTGTGTTCTGTTCTGACCTGTGTGTGTGTGTGTGTCCGCAGTGAAACTGGTGCGCACGTTCAGCTTCCTGGGCTTTGAGATGGTGAAACCGGGCCAGGCTTCAGTCCCCGCTCGACCCGACGTGCTCTTCATGGCCTACAGCTTCGACAGGGACTCCTCGGATGAAGACTAGCTTCTGCTCTACACACACTCCCTCTGCAGCCTGTAAACACACACACACACACACACCTCCCTGCTTTACAGGCTTCAGAGGGAACGAGTGATCGCTCTTGTGATGATGTCGTGTTTGACCTCTGCCCTCCTCAGTTTAACTTGTGCTTTTTGTTTATACATTTTCTGAAATGTACTCTCTCTCTCTCTCCTCTCTCTCTCTCTCTCTCTCTCTCTCTCTCTCTCTCTCTCTCTCTCTCTCTCTCTCTCTCTCTCTCTCTCTCTCTCTCTCTCTCTCTCTCACACACACACACACACAAAAGGTCATTTATAGGTTTTTGGGTACGTTTTGATTGAATATTATTCACTTTTTTTAGTATGTTTATGAAGTGTTGCTCTTCTGTTTGATGTTTATGATTAGTTTTGTTTTTTACCTCAGAATGTCGTTTGTAGTTTTTCGACCGTCTGAGTCGGTCGATCTTTTTGAATGTGAGGTGTGTGTGTGTGTGTGTGTGTGTGTGTTAATGCAAGGACACGACAGGTACAAACCCCTGATGGAAAACCGAACATCCAAAGCTCTCTGGCCGGCGTTTCTTTATTTTGTATATGAGAAGTGTTTCTGCTTGTGTCGTGTTGCTGTGCTGTTACTCGCATTCCCTCTCCATGCTTTATTTTCACCATGTTTGAAACCTTTGGCCTGTAGTGGTGCATATACTGCTTCTGTGATAATAAAACCTTAAAGACAGACCAGCGTTGTGTGTTTCATCACTGATGACACGTCTGCTTTAGTCTGAGATTGTCGTAGCGTATAGTGTTAATGCAGTTATCATCACTGATTACATGGTAGAATTCCAGTGTAGAATGCGGTGTGTTATTTCTTGATAACAGACGCTGCTTAGTACAACAGTTCAGAGACGGAACGGACTATATTCTTCAGCGGAAGCAATACAATCGCTTTTAAATAAATATTTTGAGTCAAATTATTGATGTATTTGTTTACATACTTGCATATATAATGTCATTTCAAGTATCTGTAAACACCAGTGATGATTACATGCAGCTCTACACATTATCAGACTGTTTAGTGTCAGTAAAGGAGAGTCTCCAGCAGGAGTCACCGAACATCCAGTTATCAGCACACAGCGCAGAACACACACTTCCTCTGATTCTGAGTGTGTGTGTGTGTGTCATTTACTCACCCTCAAGTTGTTGCAAACCTGTATGAGTTTCTTTCTCCTGCTGAACACAAAGCAAGATATTCTGAAGAACGATTGGAACCAAACAGTTGTTTAATTAGCACCATTGACTTCATAGTATTTTTTTTCTTGCTTTGTGTTCAGCAGAAGAAAGAAACTCATACAGGTTTGCAACAACTTGAGGGTGAGTAAATGATGACAGAATTTTCATTTTTGGGTGGAGTATCCCTTTAAATCACCTTGTGACTCAATTAACAGAAGGACAAATGTAAAAGATTTAAAAAAAAATGAGCTCATGAAAATGGCATTAATAAGAATTATACAACATTTTTAAAAATGGTTGTTTAAAATAGTTTTACATGAAAATAGACACACACACTCACTCTCTTTCTCACACACGCACACGCACAAACTCACTTTTTGTTTGTGCTTCCCATAATAGTAACTATCATTTTCAAATATAAAACGTATAATATAAATATAAAACTTGCGTATAATCACGATTTTACTAATGTATGCCATACAAATATGAGGTACAGTTTCTGGCTGCAATAAAGAAAATGCACACTTTTCATAATTACAAACAAACATGCTTTGTAATATTAAAAAGGAAGACGTCTCTGTCTCTTTAAAACCACTGTTTCCATATTATTTACATTTCGCGAGACTTCCCATCATCTCGCGAGACTTGGCGTGACCCCCGTTTGCGAGACGCGCGTTTCCCCCGCAGAGAGAGAGGAGCGCGCATGGATCCCTGAGAGCGCGCTCGCTCGCGCGCACACACACGCCCCCGACGCCCCCCCACCCCCCCAAAACACACGCACTTTTCGACGCTCGCTCGGTGTGTTTTCGACGCTCGTCGATCGATCGCGATGTGGATTCAGATCCGGACGATCGACGGGAAAGAGACGCGCACGGTGGAGGATCTTTCGCGCCTCACGAAGATCGAGTCCCTGCGCGTGAAGATCCGCGACATCTTCGACGTGAAGCCCGAGCAACAGAGACTCTTCTACCGGGGAAAACAGGTACGATCCGGTTCGTGTTCACACGGGGATTCGGTTCTTGCACAACAGTCCCGAACGGGCTCAAAACTGATCCGGATTCGGCCAGAAAACTTCCTGCCTCAGAGCTCGCGCGCGATCCACTGAAGCACATCAATAACGTGCGCGCGCGCGAGTGTGTGTGTGTGTGTGTTGATCCAGTGTTGACTGACAGCTGGATGTCATGTCACACACACTCTTGACCAGCGGTACACACACATGTTTACAGATTTGTGTCTCATTAACTCGTTCAGGGGTTTCAGGCCTCATCCTAACATTTAAAAGGTGCCTTTATATTTATTATATTATAAGTAAACAATTTGTACTGAGAACAATCAACATCCTAAATGTGTGTAAAATATTACACATATTGGAAAATATATAGTTGTTATATTATTCAATTTTACTCTACTCACTTTTTCAATCCAATTGTTATCATTTATTATTCTGTTTATCTATTTGTTTTTTTTAACATTTTAATCTAATCGAGTCTGTTTAATCGAATTGTTATTAATCTAATGATTAACTAATAAATCAATTGTTATTTTATCTATTTTTTATTTATAAGTAATTTAATCTAATTGTTATAATTTATCATTTTGTTTAATTGTTATTCTTATTTTTTTATTTAATTTGATAATGTAAAATGTATTTAATGAAATTAATTTATTATTCATTTTATTTATTTACATAAATCATAATAAATATATTTAATGTAATTAATATTATTTATTATTCTATTTATTAAGCTATTTGTTTAATTTATTCGTTTATTATTTATTTAATTAATTGCTATATTTTATTATTATATAACTTATTATTCAGTTTATTTACTTTATTTTTATTAAATATATTAATGTAATTATTGTTCATATAATTGTTCATTATTTATTCTATTTATTAATTTATTTTAAATTATTTTTATTCATTTAAATCTTATTAAATCTATATAAATTGAATTATTAATTCTCATCTAATTGTTAATTTTTTCTGTTTGTTAATGTATTTTAAATATATTTTTACACATCTTATTAACTCTAATGTAATATTTATTATTCTATTTATTATTATTTTTAAAATCTATCTAGTACAATTTTTGATTTATTTATTTAAATAAAACTTTTAATTAGAATCTCTGACATCATTCAGAACAGCTGAGAACTGTTCCGTGAGCTCTTGATAACAGAAAACACTTGTTGGGTTGTTTTGTCTCTTCACGATGACTCGCTTGCTTTAGTTCTCAGATGAAAG
>CM070834.1:1058633-1066133 GCA_036326025.1 Chrosomus eos
CCATCTCTCCCCATCTCTCCCCCATCTCTCCTCCATCTGTCCATCTCCCATCTGTCCTCCATCTCTCTCCATCATCTCCCCCATCTCTCCTCCATCTGTTCTCCATCTGTCCTCCCATCTGTCTCCATCTCCATCTTCCCCATCTCTCCTCCATCTCTCCTCCATCTGTCCCCATCTCTCCCCATCTCTCCTCCCATCTTCCTCCATCTTCCTCATCTGTCCCCATCTCTCCTCCATCTGTTCTCCATCTGTCCTCCATCTCTCCCCCATCTCTCTCCCCATCTTCCCCATCTCTCCTCCATCTGTCTCTCCATCTGTCCTCCATCTCTCCCCATCTCTCCTCCATCTGTCTCCATCTGTCCCTCCATCTCTCCTCCATCTGTCCTCCATCTTCCCCATCTCTCTCCCCCATCTTCCTCCATCTTCCTCCATCTTTCTCCATCTGTCCTCCATCTCTCCTCCATCTCTCCCATCTTCTCCATCTCCATCTCTCCTCCATCTGTTCCCATCTGTCCTCCATCTCTCCCCATCTCCCATCTCTCCATCTCTCCTCCATCTGTTCTCCATCTGTCCTCCATCTCTCCTCCATCTCTCCCATCTCTCCTCCATCTGTTCTCCATCTGTCCTCCATCTCTCCTCCATCTTCCTCCATCTCCCCTCTCTCCTCCATCTGTTCCTCCATCTGTCCTCCATCTCTCCTCCATCTCTCCTCCCATCTCTCCTCATCTGTTCCCCATCTCTCCCCATCTCTCCTCCATCTCTCTCCCCCATCTCTCCTCCATCTGTTCTCCATCTGTCCTCCATCTCTCCTCCATCTCTCTCCATCCATCCTCCATCTCCCATCTCATCTCTCCATCTGTCCCCATCTCTCCTCCATCTCTCCCCATCTCTCCTCCATCTTCCTCCATCTGTCCCCATCTCTCCTCCATCTCTCCCATCTCTCCTCCATCTGTCCTCCATCTCTCCTCCATCTCTCCTCCATCTCTCTCCCATCTTCCCATCTCCATCTGTCTCCATCTGTCCCTCCATCTCTCCTCCATCTTCCTCCTCTCCCATCTCTCCCCATCTGTCCTCCATCTGTCCCTCCCATCTCTCCTCCATCTCTCCTCCATCTGTCCCCCATCTCTTCCTCCATCTGTCCCCCATCTCTCCTCCATCTCCCCATCTCTCCTCCATCTGTCCTCCATCTGTCCCATCCATCTCTCCCCATCTCTCTCCATCTCTCTCTCCCATCTGTCCTCCATCTGTCCCCATCTCTCCTCCATCTCTCCTCCATCTCTCCTCCATCTGTCCTCCATCTGTCCTCCATCTCTCCTCCATCTCTCCCCATCTCCTCCCAATCTTTCTCCATCTGTCCTCCATCTCTCTCCCATCTCTCCTCCATCTGTTCTCCATCTGTCCTCCATCTCTCCTCCATCTCTCCCCATCTCTCCCCATCTCTCCCATCTCTCCTCCATCTTTCCTCCATCTGTCCTCCATCCTTCCTCCATCTCTCCATCGCCTCCATCTCTCCCCATCTCTCCCCATCTGTCCTCCATCTCTCCCCATCTCTCCTCTCTCCATCTCTCCCATCTCTCCCCCATCTCTCCTCCATCTGTCCTCCATCTCTCCTCCATCTCTCCCCATCTCTCCTCCCCAATCCTCTCCATGTTCTCCATCTGTCCTCCATCTCTCCTCCATCTCTCCTCCATCATGTTCTCCATCTGTCCTCCTCTCCCCCATCTCTCCTCCATCTCTCCTCCATCTCTCCCCATCTCTCCCTCCATCTCTCCTCCATCTGTCACCATCTGTCCCATCTCTCCTCCATCTCCCATCTCACTCCATCGTTCCCATCTTCCCCATCTCTCCTCCATCTCTCCCCTATCTCTCCATCTGCTCCATCTGTCCCCATCTTCATCTCACATCTTCTCCTCCATCTCTCCTCATCTGTCTCACTCCTCCCCCATCTCTCCATCTCTTCCATCTCTCCTCATCTCTCCCCATCTCTCCTCCATCTTTCTCCATTGTCCTCCATCTCTCCCCCATCTCTCCCCATCTCTCCCCATCTCTCCTCCATCTGTTCTCCATCTGTCCTCCATCTCTCCCCATCTCTCCTCCATCTGTTCTCCATCTGTCCTCCATCTCTCCTCCATCTCTCCTCCATCTCTCCCCTCCTCCCCCATCTCTCCTCCATCTCTCCTCCATCTTCCCCATCTGTCCTCCATCTCTCCTCCATCTCTCCCCTCTCTCCCCATCTCTCCTCCATCTGTTCTCCATCTGTCCTCCATCTCTCCTCCATCTCTCCACATCTCTCCTCCATCTTTCTCCATCTGTCCTCCATCTCTCCTCCATCTCTCCACATCTCTCCTTCATCTGTTCTCCATCTGTCCTCCATCTCTCCTCCATCTCTCCACATCTCTCCTCCATCGTTCTCCATCTTCCTCCATCTCTCCTCCATCTCTCCACATCTCTCCTCATCTTTCTCCATCTGTCCTCCATCTCTCCTCCATCTCTCCCCCATCTCTCCTCCATCTGTTCTCCATCTGTCCTCCATCCCCTCCATCTCTCCCACCCCCCATCCTTCTCTCTCCCATCTCTCCTCCATCTCTCCCATCTCTCCTCCATCTGTCTCCATCTGTCCTCCATCTCTCCCCATCTCTCCACTCTCTCCTCCATCTGTCCTCCATCTTCCTCCATCTCTCCTCCATCTCTCCACTCCTCCTCCATCTGTTCTCCATCGTCCTCCATCTCTCCTCCATCTCTCCCCCATCTCTCCTCCATCTGTTCTCCATCTGTCCTCCATCTCTCTCCTCCATCTCTCCCCATCTCTCCCCCATCTCTTCTCCATCTGTCCCCATCTCTCCTCCATCTCTCCACATCTCTCCTCCATCTGTTCCTCCATCTGTCCTCCATCTCTCCCCATCTCTCCACCATCTCTCCTCCATCTGTCTCTCCATCTGTCCCCATCTCTCCTCCATCTCTCCCATCTCTCCTCCATCTGTCCTCCATCTGTCCTCCATCTCTCCTCCATCTCTCCACATCTCTCCTCAATCTGTTCTCCATCTGTCCTCCATCTCTCCTCCATCTCTCTCCATCTTTCTCCATCTGTCCTCCATCTCTCCATCTGTCTCCTCCATCTCTCCATCCATCTCTCCTCAATCTCTCCTCCATCTGTCCTCCATCGTCCTCCATCTCTCCTCCATCTCTCCACATCTCTCCTCCATCTGTCCTCCATCTGTCCCCATCTCTCCTCCATCTCTCCACATCTCTCCTCCATCTGTCCTCCATCTGTCCTCCATCTCTCCTCCATCTCTCCACATCTCTCCTCAATCTGTTCTCCATCTGTCCTCCATCTCTCCTCCATCTCTCCTCCATCTGTTCTCCATCTGTCCTCCATCTCTCCTCCATGTCTCCTCCATCTCTCATCCCATCTCTCCTCAATCTCTCCTCCATCTGTCAGACTGTAGATGCGTTTCCATTACATTTCATTCGATTTTTTCCTAAATGTCGACAAAAAACGATTGCGAAATTACGCGTTTCCATTATGTGATGTTATGCGACTAAAACTTATTTTTTTCACACTCACTCACTCACTCAGGCCATCCTTAAAAATATTCTTGTTTGCCGTAACCCGACCGACCCTGTCAATTTAGGACCGACCCAATTTATTTTATTTTTTTCCTTTAAGTCCGACCGACTTGCCGGTTGTAAACTTGCGTTTAGACCGACCAAAAATTGTTTTTACTCTTCAAACAACTAATACAAATTAGTGTTGTCAAAAGTACCGACTTCGGTACCAAGTCGGTACTGAAATGTTAAAAATGTGACGCTTTGAGCGCTGTTGAGCGGAGTCGTAAACACATTGGATTGGCCATTGTACTCACGCGCTCATCAAATATGTCTGTGATTGGCTACAATAATCAGCGCTTCAAAATCATGTTGTAAATATACATCAATGACGCTCTTCAGCGAGCGCTCGCACAGATACACACGGGAGGGTTTGAAAGCAGGCGTCTATCAGTGGACCGGTCTGCTAGCGCCGATAGACGCCTGCTTGTGCTTTCAAACGCTCCTGCTTTCAAAACACTTCCATACACTTCCGTGTGCTCTCAAACGCTCCCATGCGTTGATCATTGTAGCCAATCACAGACATGTCCGATGAGCTCGTGATCACAACGGCCAATCGGAGGCGTTTATGGTTCCGCTCAACAGTGCTCAAAGCATCACATTTTTTAAATTTCAGTACCGAATTGGTACCGAAGTCGGTACTTTTGACAACACTAATACAAATGCAATAATATAATATTAATCATATTTTAGTAAGTATTGTGAATATAAAAAGCCTACATAGGATACGTTCTTTCTTTTAGATATAAACCCGCGGCGTCTATGATTGTTTACACCATGGTATAACGTTACGCACGTCACATATGGCCTAGACACGTTCGCTTCGTTTCATTCACTGTCAATGTTTCGCGCTTGGTAATGTGCGGCGGGTGTTGTTTTTCCAGAATTTTGTAGTCCTGTTTTTTTCATTGTGCACGAAACTTCACGCCAATAAATCATCAGAAAAATTGCTGACTTGTGCGCGTCTCATGCGCGTCTCATGCGCTCTTTTGACGTTCGTCCTAATGCCTGTTAGTTGTCCGTGGATTTGCCTATATGTAGCGTTGAAAATGGAAATGTCTTTAGCAGGGTTCTAAATTAACTTTTTTGATCAACAGCCAATGTGGCTGGTAACTTTCTAAAGTTACCAGCCAATCAGAATTTCCACTAGCCAAATTTTTTTCCGGTGAAAAAAAGATAAATTATGAGTGCCACTGAATGCATTTGATCATTTTATTAACATTGTTGGCATGGAAAACACATATAAAATACAATACAACACAGAAAGTGCAAACATTTCATTTTAAGTTTGGGATCTATCTATCTATCTATTAGGGATGTGCACGAATATTCAAATTTTCGATCTGTAATTATTATTCAAAAAAATAAAATACTATTCGAATTTAAATTTTTTTTTTCACAGTTATAATTAAGTGCACTTGGTGGAGCTGTGTTTAACAAGTGGATTATTTGTATTTGATCACATAATGTTGTTGTCTGCCTCGCGAAGTTTGCTTAGATGAAAATGATAGCCTATTAAAAAATGGAATTACTTTTAATCAATTATTAATTAAACTGAGTTATCATAATATCACCACCACAATGAGAAATCACATGAAATCCAAAGAAACAGCAGTGAATTGATGAAGCAGCTATCCATCACTGCATTAACGACTGCAGGTAAGCAGCTGAACCCTGATGGAATCGTGATACGAGATGATACCTTCTGGTAGCAAAATGATTTTGGCCCCGTTTACACTGTCAGTGAAATGTGACCCAATTCCGATTTTTTGCTCATATGCGACACAGATCGGATGTGTTCTATGGCAGTGTAAACAGGAAAAAAACGCATGCATTCGGATATTTCGAGATCGGTTTCAGGCCTCGTTCATATGTGGAAATAAATCAGATATAAATCCGATATGTGCCAATGCGACTGTCATGTAAACAGGCAGATCGGATTTTCTGAGGCATTAGGCTACGTCTCCGCGGTTTAATGATGAGAGAAACACAGACGCGCGTCTGCGAGGGGACGGATGGCCCGACAAAACATTGTGTCGTCGTATAGGAGAGGAATGTGGACACATGTTGACACAACATATGAAAGGTTGGCTTGCTCATCCTAAAATTTCGGACCCCTTCTCCTCGTTAAAGCCTGCCACGATCACATGAAAGTGCGTTTATTGCACAATTTTCTTTCACGTGCCATTTAAAAATAGTTTTTGCGTGTATGATTTAAAACGCATGTTTACAGTGCGTATCATATGCAAGCAAAAACTATTTTTGGCGTATAAATGGCACGAGAAATAAAATTCGCGCTAGACACTCACTTTCATGAGATCGTGTTTTAGGCTATGTTCCCACCGGACTCCCAATAGTCCTGCATAATGTGCATATTGCAATATATTGAACATGAATATATAATGTGTTTATATATCATAAAATATATGCAATTTTATTATTTATAAATAACCACCACAATGTATTGCGATTTATATGGGAAAAATGTATTGATAATATATATAAAGATATAGTGTCACATGTATGTTTAATATATTGTAGAATATATTTGAAGTATATGTAAATATACATGAGATCTCACTGCGCGTTCGTCCATCTGTGCAAGAAGATGTTTCAGATCTATGTCAAGTGTAAACACATGAATCGGATATGGGTCACAATTTAAAGAACGTGTAAACGGACGGTCAAAAAAATCGGATATAGGCAACAAATCAGAATTGGGCATCAAGACCTGCAGTGTAAACGAGGCCTTTGAGGGAGACAGGTTTAAGCACAGAAAACGCAAAGTGCTGTCACTTTGCACACAAACACACGCGCGTGTCTCTGCAACGTCTGTCAGCGCAGCGCGTTTTCTCAAGCATGATATATTTTTTTCTCAACTTGAACGTGAAACAATATAAACACGATAATCATATACTGACTCGAGTATGTACGTTCTGTACGATAATTGCGCGTCTGCTTTTTTTTGTAGCGTTTTTTCCCCGTCCACGCTGCTTGAGCTTAAATGCTTTTGATTATATTTTTTGTTTACACATATTGTTTAATGTTTTCAACTAAAAGAAAACCTAGATATATAGTAAGCTTGTTGTGTATATTGCCTAATGTATAAGCTTGATCAGAAATAATGACAAAAACCTTAAACTTAAAAAAAATAACGTATCCTATCTCTTGTTAAACAGCATTTAAATTTAAACCCAGAAGTCTGTCCCAACCACTGCCGCATTTAGTTTAATCTTAACTTCTTACTTTACTTTACTTGGTCCCTCCTCTTTCAGCCTATGCTCCCTGCTCTGGCTCCGTTCGTTCTTCATCTTCCTTGTGTTTTCTGGTGGATGCTCCGTTCGTTTCCATGATCATTTTTCGCGCTGGTTTCACTGCAAACTGCGCGCAGCCAATGGGCGTATGAAACGTCATCACGTAGCATTACGGCACAGTGTTCATGGGAAATGTAGGAAGTACTGCCAGGGGGATAAATGACCGAGAACAGAACCTTATGCATCACCGGCCAAACTGGCTAGTAAGTTTTTATTAACACCCACCAAAACGAATTTTTACCCGCATTTGGCGGTTGGCGGGTGTTAATTTAGAACCCTGGTCTTTAGACATGAAAACTTGATTTTACAATCGATTTAAATTAACATTTTTGTCTCAACAAACAAATAGGATTTTTTTCACAAAAGTGACAACCCGAAAGCAACGTAACTGGTCTCTGATTTTTAGGTTGCATTGACACCTAGCGGTGGATGCAAGTAAAACAGTATTTGTAACCTAGTAAACTAGTAACCAGTAACTATTGAAATTATGTTTTCTGGATGTAAACATCCTAAATGTAACACATTAACATGTTTTCTCATAGGTATTACATTGCATAATCTAATTAACTGTTATTTTGTG
>CM070834.1:1071133-1091133 GCA_036326025.1 Chrosomus eos
AACTAAAGCTAACTAATGCTAACTTATGTGTCCGCTAACTAAAGCTAACTTATGTGTCCGCTAACTAAAGCTAACTTATGTGTCCTAACTAAAGCTAACTAATGCTAACTTATGTGTCCGTTAACTAAAGCTAACTAATGCTAACTTATGTGTCCGCTAACTAAAGCTAACTTATGTGTCCGCTAACTAAAGCTAACTTATGTGTCCGTTAACTAAAGCTAACTAATGCTAACTTATGTGTCCGCTAACTAAAGCTACCTAATGCTAACTTATGTGTCCGCTAACTAAAGCTAACTTATGTGTCCGCTAACTAATGCTAACTTATGTGTCCGCTAACTAAAGCTAACTAATGCTAACTTATGTGTCCGCTAACTAAAGCTAACTAATGCTAACTTATGTGTCCGTTAACTAAAGCTAACTTATGTGTCCGCTAACTAAAGCTAACTAATCGAATATCGTGACTCATCACTATTTTGTACCAGGCCATTTATGGTTATTAACAAATTATAATAATTAAATTAAATAGGCCTAAATATATTTGTGTTAGTTAATACAAATATGACCTTATTGTTACCAATACAAATTACAAAAACATTTAGTGTTTTCATCACATTTATTAGTACATTCTCGAGTTTTTTCCTGTAAAACACACTGAACGTCAAGTCAGGCTGATTTATGAGAGTTTGTTGTGAATTCCGTGTGTGTGTGTGTGTGTGTGTGTGTGTGTGGTGTGTGTGTGTGTGTGTGTGTGTGTGTGTGTGTGTGTGTGTGTGTGTGTGTGTGTGTGTGTGTGTGTGCGTATGTGTGTGTGTGTGTGTGTGTTTTGTGTGTGTGTGTGTGTTTTGTTTTGTGTGTGTGTGTGTGTGTGTGTGAGAGTGTATATGTGTGTGTGTGTGTGTGTGTGTGTGTGTGTGTGTGTGTGTGTGTGTGTGTGTGAGAGTGTATATGTGTGTGTGTGTGTGTGTGTGTGTGTGTGTGTGTGTGTGTGAGAGAGTGTATATGTGTGTGTGTGTGTGTGTGTGTGTGTGTGTGTGTGAGAATGTATATGTGTGTGTGTGTGTGTGTGTGTGTGTGTGTCGTCTTTGCCCGGAGCGCGACCAGTCTTTTGTTGAGTCAAGGCTAAGCAGAAAGCGAACGAACACGACTCCTGTTCAGTGTTTAACCGTTTGTGTTCCTCTAATCCTCTGGCTCTCAGAGCTGTGGACTCTTCTCTTCTTCTCGTCTTCCTCGTTCCCTCCATCATGCAGAAGCAGATCCAACACCTCCGAGGCTCATGCTAATGAGACGCACGCGCGACAGTGGTCATGATATTTCACACACATCCGTGTAGAAACTGTGTGTTTGTGCTCGTGTGTGCAGTGGATCCTCTCTGGTTGCTATAGCAACACACACACACACACACACACTATTCTAACATGTATTTATTTCTTTATTTTCCGACGGTGAATCAGCGGAAGGCTAGGCTAATGGTGTCCGTGGATGTTCGACGGTAAACCAGCACAAAATGGCGTCGCTGGTGTTTGTGTGATTGTGTGCCTTCGTGCAACGACACACAAACAGGAGAAAAACACAGAATGAATGTGTGTTTATGACTGTAACCCTGTTTGTATGTTGTTATATAATATATATATATATTAGTGCTGGCCAACGATTAATCACATCCAAAATAAGTTTGTTTACATAATGTGTGTGTGTGTGTGTGTGTGTGTTATTTTGTATATAAATACACACATATGCATGTGTATATTTAGGAAAAATGTGTCATTTATATCTTAAATATTTATTTATAATACAAATTATGTATAAATATATATATATATATATACAGTATATACATGCAAATGATGTATATGCAAATATTTCTTAAATTTATACATACAAAATAATTATCCACAGTACACACACATATATTATGCAAACACAGACTTTTATTTTGGATGTGATAAATCGTTGCCCATCACTAATATATATATATATACGTCAGTTATAGAGAGAAGAAATTATCCGATTTGTTTTAAAATGTTAAAATTCTTGTTTTATAACAATTTTTTATTTCTTTTTTGTAGATGGAAGATGGTCAGACTCTCTTTGATTACAACGTCGGCCTGAACGACATCGTCCAGCTTCTGATTCGCTCTCAGTCTGACCCTCCGGAAAGCCCCGCCCTCAACAATGGAGAGGGCGTGGCCTGTGTCGTAGCTCCACCCTCAACCACGTCTGTCCCAGCCTCAGCCACACCCACCACAACAACCGTTTCCCCGACAACCGTCTCCAACAGCAACGGAAGCGAGTCCAAGTCCCTCATCCCGGAGTCGGACAGCGAGCCGTCCACATCCAGCCGGACGTTCCTCCGCGACCCCGGCATCGGACACTTCAGAGTGAGACTCGCAACACCGATCGTTACTCAACATATTAATGACATCATTACTCAACATATTAATGACATCATTACTCAACATATTAATGACATCGTTACTCAACATATTAATGACATCATTACTCAACATATTAATGACATCATTGCTCAACATGACATCATTACTCAACATATTAATGACATCATTACTCAACATATTAATGACATCATTACTCAACATATTAATGACATCATTACTCAACATGACATCATTACTCAACATATTAATGACATCATTGCTCAACATATTAATGACATCATTACTCAACATATTAATGACATCATTACTCAACATATTAATGACATCATCATATTAATGACATCATTACTCGACATATTAATGACATCATTACTCGACATATTAATGACATCATTACTCAACATATTAATGACATCATTACTCGACATATTAATGACATCATTACTCAACATATTAGGCTCGTTTGAGATGCGCCTCGCCTCGCCTGAAATGTAGGCGAGAGTAGGCGGCTGCAGTGAGGGGAGGAGTGAAAAAAGCGCAGGCAAGACGGACAGATCTCGCTTCTCGCAGTGGATCAGACACCTGTGAGATCAAAGGCGGATTATCGCGGGATTCACGCTCGTGCACAGTGTTGCTAATAAACTGGATGTAATTTAAGTTCTGTTGCTTTTATATGAAAATAAATATAATGAACAAGACACCCAAAGTACTTGTTATTTAATTCCATTCCAAATGAGTGTTTATCAATAATTTGTTCTTTAATACAGACATAGGCTGTGTGTGTTTTTATATAATAAAATGACATTGCATAACCCATAGAGATCGCACTGTCCGAGAGTTTGGGAATATTCACACATAACATATACACATAAAACATGATATCCGAGTTTTAAAATCAAACATTTTAATAAAGAACAATACATCACGGTTGTTTAAACCAATCAACATTAAGCTGTGTCTTCAGCAAGTCGTTTCCCATCATGCTTTTGATCAGCGCAGTCGGTGGAGAGCAACTGCGCGCGACTGCAGAATCCGGCACGTGCGCTCGCGAGAGCTTTTTGACGTACGTCAGCATGACATCAGAGTAGGGCTGGGGTAAACGATTATTAACTAAACGATTAGTTGGGCGATTATTTTATCGATTAGTCGACTAATCTAACGACTAATTGGGGAATTAATATAAAGATTATTTTTCTGCTCCTCGATTAATAAAAAAAACATAATGTTTCTCAAATAAATACGAACTAGCGTACTGAATCATGATACTGTAGCTGGCTAACGTTAGTCTAATGTTATGTATTTGAACACTGTCATTAAAACTCTATAACCGCCAAAACCGTGTTATTAAAATATTTTGTACAAACATTTTTTATCATAGAGAATGTTTAAGTAGCTACTAATATCAGCTTACCAGGGAAACGGAGGTGGAGTTAGTGGTGCTTCTGGTACTGCTGGAGATGATTCAGGAGAGTCTGTTCCCCGTTACCGATCAGAGCGCGCGCTGTCACGGAGCAAAGCCTTGTTTATACTCGACGCGTCCGCACGAGCGTGCGGCAAATATGACGCGTTGGGCGCGCAAGAAACCCCATATCGCGTGCACGGCTTCTTTTGTAACAGCACGCGCGGCGCCGCGTCCGCGGATGAACGACTGCAAGCCGAATCTCCCCGAGCCGTATGTCTCACCGCACCCGCACCCAGTTTGCGCGTCTAAATTGCAAAGGTTTTTTTTTTGTTAAGGATTTGTTTACTGTGTTTGATTCATTTAATGGAAAGCACATTCACTTCTAGTGGTCTTCGTCCTCCATTCTGCAATGTTTCGGTCTCCCACGTGTGTTGGCGAGCTGTACTGCCGGAAACGGTGCAAAAAATAAATAAATGAAGAAGCGTCGACGCAAAAATATGGCGTCGACGTAATTTTGACGTCGAAGCGTCGACGTCATCGACGCGTCGCTACAGCACTACATCAGAGCAAGGCGGACCGCTCTCGGACACATTTCTAACCGGCATGCATTACGCGCTGATCACCGGTGATCGGTTCTGCGCAGATTTTGCTCATCTCAAACAAGCCTAATAATGACATCATTACTCAACATATTAATGACATCATTACTCAACATATTAATGACATCATTACTCAACATATTAATGACATCATTACTCAACATATTAATGACATCATCATATTAATGACATCATTACTCAACATATTAATGACATCATTACTCAACATATTAATGACATCATTACTCAACATATTAATGACATCATTACTCAACATATTAATGACATCATTACTCAACATATTAATGACATCATTACTCAACATATTAATGACATCATCATATTAATGACATCATTACTCAACATATTAATGACATCATTACTCAACATATTAATGACATCATCATATTAATGACATCATTACTCAACATATTAATGACATCATTACTCAACATATTAATGACATCATTGCTCTCATCATTGCATTACTCACAATTACTACATGTACATACCGCTTATGACAAATTATTTATACATTTTGCAAAAAAAAGTGCACTATATTAAATTGATAGTGCTATAAAATAGTATTAGTATATGGATTAATGATAACAATAATACATTTGATCACTTTAATATTATTTAGTATTTAAAACGAGTTGGGTTCCAAAAATGTGAATTCTAACTTTTTGGTATAATAATAATTATAATTATAATAATAATAATTACTATTATCTAAAATATTTTCTTAATTATAATATTTTAAAATATTATTTAGAATTTTATATGATAGTTTTAATAGTTTTATTATTTTTATTTGTATTAAAGGGTTAGTTCACCCAAAAATGAAAATTCTGTCAGTATTCACTCTCCCTCATGTTGTTCCAAACCTCTATGTGTTTATTTGTTCTGCTGAACACAAAGAAAGATATTTGGAAGAATGTTTTAATCAAACAGATCTCCCCATTGACTACCATAGTAGGAAAAAATACATACTATGGTAGTCAATGGGGAATGAGATCTGTTTGATTAAAACATTCTTCCAAATATCTTTCTTTGTGTTCAGCAGAACAAATAAACACATAGAGGTTTGGAACAACATGAGGGAGAGTGAATACTGACAGAATTTTCATTTTTGGGTGAACTAACCCTTTAATTTACATTATCTAACATGAAATAATTGCACTGAATTAACACATTAAAATGTGAGTGCTTTGAAACATTAATATATGCATTTATAATGACAATTGTACATCTGATTATTTAAATATTTAATATTTAGATGAGTCGTGTACCAAAACCAAAGTGTGAATTCTAACAATATAATTATTGTTTATTTGTTTAAATCTAAAGTATTACTTTGATAATAACATTTTAAATATTATTTAAATGTATATATATATTTAGATATTATTATTATTTTTACTATAATTTACCATTAATTCATTGCACTTTTAATTAATTGAATTTACACATTAAACTGAAAATGTTACAAAACATTATATGCATTTATAATAATTTTGTAAATTTGATCAATATAATTTAATATTTAGATGAGTTGTCTACCAAAACCAAAGTGTGAATTCTAACTATATAAAATATAATATAACATTCATAACATATAATACATTTTTATAATAATGGTAATAATAATATTTTAAAATAATATTTAAACTTTATATTATTGTTTTAATATTTATGGTGGTGATTGTTGTTGTTTTTATAATTGATCTCATTCTACCCTGTGAAATATTTGTTTATGAATAAAATCACACATTTTGTTCAGTTTATATCTCACAATTCTGACTTTTTTCTCACAATTCTGACTTTTTATTCTGACTTTTTTTCTCACAATTCTGACTTTTTATTCTGACTTTTTTTCTCACAACTCTGATTTTTCTCGCAATTCTGACTTTTTTCCTGCAATTCCCACTTTTTATTCTGACTTTTTTTCTCACAAATCTGACTTTTTTCCTGCAATTCCCACTTTTTATTTGGACTTTTTTCTCGCAGTTCTGATTTTTCTCGCAATAATGACTTTTTTCCCTCACAATTTTAACCTTTTCTCACAATTCTGACTTTTTATTCTGACTTTTTTTCTCACAATTCTGACTTTTTATTCTGACTTTTTTTCTCACAACTCTGATTTTTCTCGCAATTCTGACTTTTTTCCTGCAATTCCCACTTTTTATTCTGACTTTTTTCTCGCAGTTCTGATTTTTCTCGCAATAATGACTTTTTTCCCTCGCAATTCTAACCTTTTCTCACAATTCTGACTTTTTATTCTGACTTTTTTACTCACAGTTGCTAGTTTATATCTCACAGTTCTGATTTTTTTCTTGTAATTCAGATTTTTCTAACAATACTGACTTTTTTACTCGGAAATGCGAGTTTATATCTCACAATTCAGGTTTTTCTTGCAGTTCTGACTTTTTTCTCGTAATTCTGAATTTTTCTCCCAATACTGACTTTTTTACTCGCAATTGACCCTTCGCGTGGAGCTTGATTGACAGGTGTTCTGACCAATCATACTTCGCCATCCGCCATTTTGTCGGACCAAGCAGTCAGGAGAGTTATGTAGATTAACATGGGAGGATTTGAACTTGAAAAACTGAATACTGGCGCATTTCCGCGGTTAAAACAACATTCCTTCTTATGTTAATTCATATTTATTTGATGCTATAAATGAACTAGAAGGAAGAGATGATCGGATCACAGCAGCTTTAACGGATGCTCTACAGCGATCTGTCACGACACATTAAAGAGCCACAAAACGGTATTTATTGTTTAAATTTCTTTCAAAAAATGACCAAATTTGAAAGGTGAGACTTTGTTTAATATGCTTAATATCAAAAGTAACCGAAAAGTATCCTGGTCTGTTCTGTCTGTCCGCGTGTTGTCAGTCTCCTCTCTGCTCCGCGATGTATTTTTCACTGCGTGAGAACATGAGAGCGGCGTAGCTTGTCGGAACATAGCGACAGTAACTAAGGAGGGCGGGTCTTTGCGAAGGGTCAATTGTCACAATTCTGACTTTTTTCTCGCAATTCTGACTTAAATAAGAAATAAATAAGGTGTGATAAACAAAGGCAGGCAGTGGCAATTAAATCACAGTGACTGATGAGCCAGTAAATCTGCTAATCATGATGCGTACCTGTCTCTTCTTCGCTGTGTTCAGGTGAACGAGCTGGTGGACTGCAGAGACGTCAGTATCGGCGCCTGGTTCGAAGGCGTCATTGATAAAGTCACTCCTGCCAGTAAAGGACAGAACAGGGTGGGCCGACCCAGCAAACGCACTAACGGCAAACTGGAGTCTGAGGCCAACGCCGACTCTACCAGCGCACCGGAGAAAGGGTTAAACTCGGACAACAGCCAATCCACAGCCTCCAAAACGGATTCAGCAAACAGCCGCCAGGACGTCTCGTACCACATTAAATATGAAGAGTAAGTGCATCATGGGAAGGAAGTCTCTTTATTTCCCCCTCTTGTCTGGATTTTAATTGGATTCTTACCATGGTGCGGTGGATTGGTATTGCTGTGATTGCATGATGGGATGCGTTCTGAATGGGGTAAGTGTATCGCTTCCGAAAGCAAAGCAATGCATGCTGGGAAACCAAGCTGATGCAAGAACAGTGTTTGTTGAGGTTAGTAACAGGAACTAGTGCTCGGGTCACGTGGGTCTGATTCAGAGTGTGAACCGAGGTTATGATCGTCTTATAACATTTCTGTTTATTGAAATATAAACTACTTTTAAATCAGAAATCATGAAAAAAGCTAAATATTAAAGTCTCCCTGTGGTGCAAATCCAGCTTTTAATGTTGTCTATGTGGTGTTTTTAATATGCTTTAATAACTCAATCATGTGTAAATTCATAAGTCGACAGCATTGCTGAGTATTTTTTCTGCTTAAAACTGCAGTGAACCAAAGACGGTCTCAAAAACACTGAAATCGCGGGTGTTTCTGACGTCGGATGTTATCAGTAACACTGTCTCCGACACACACACACTTCTAGAAACTGGACTTTGTAAAGAAACCGTCAGCATTTAAGAGATCAGACGCGCATCCAACCAAATTGGTTCCAAATGCCATAAATGTGATCGCTTTGAGATATTAAGACAGAATTTGGCCCAGATACAGTCGGCGTGATTGTGAACATTGTCATATATACTTAGATATACTTTATAATAGTCATCATGTCATAAAATCATTTGTCTTATGGTTTTTAACATAAATCTAAAAAAAGTTTAAATAATAGCATTGTTTATTTATTTATTTATTTAAATGTTAAAAACTTAAATAAATGATATGACAACTTTTTAAAAAAATATTTAAAATCATCTCTTTTTTTTCAAATAAAATTAATAAAACTTTGAAAAATAAATGTTGAATTAAACTTTAAACTGACATCCTATTTTTTATTTTGTCCCCACAACTACTTTTTTAACATTTAAAATGATTTGTCTTAGGGGTTTAATATAAATATAAAATTGTTAAATAAAAAATGATTTATTTAAATGTTAAATACTTAAAAACATGACAATGACACCATATTTTTAAAATATTTTAAATAAAGTCTTAGTTTTTTTAAATAAATGAATAAAACTAATTTGAATAATACTAATATTTATTTGTTTGTTTATTTAAATGTTGATCATTTAAAGTAACAACCTATTTTAAATATTAATTTTAATATACATTTATTGAAATATTAATATATTAAAACAATATTAATATATTTCAATAAATGTATATTAAAATTAATATTTAAAATAGTTTTTTAGCATTTAAATGCTAAATTTAAAAAAACATGCTAAACTAAAAATATGTTCAATGATGACATACATATATTTTGTCTACACAACAACTATATTAATATTTAAAATGATTTCTTAGGTTTTTTTAAATAAATAAATAAAACATGTTTAAATAATAACTTCTGTTTGTTTGTTTAAATGTTAAAAACATGTAAACTGACATCATATTTTTATTATTTTGTCCCCACAACAACTGTTGTGTTTATTTAAAATGATTAGTCTTTTTAGCTTTAGAAATATAATATATATATATATCAAACCATGTGCAAATCAATTCACAGTCAATTATATAAATCTGCTCACACTCGTAGTTTCTGTTAATAATGTGTGAAAACACAAAATATCTCAAATATCTGAACATTTATTTCTTTATAATAGCGCACACTGATGAATTATTCACAATAATACAAGAAGCACATATGAAAAAGCTAGGTCATCATCATATTAGTAGAATATTGAATATGATTGTGTATGTCTTGTATTCGGTCTTCGGGTTTGTTAGTTTTTTGCTAGTTTAGTTGAAGATGCTGAAGAAGTTGAACTGGTTATATCCATGTGAGTAACAGCTGTCAAAAACTCATCATAACTCATAATCATGCGTAGTTATGAGCACAAAATAAATACATTTAGCAACTTTTAAACTTTTAACTTTTTACCTGTGTCTATAGGGCAGTCAAGTGATTAAATTTTTTAATCTAATTTATTACCTAATTTATCTTTTATCTAATACATTTTATTATTAATTTATTAAGTACAATTAATGAATCGAATTAAACTCAAATTAATCGCACATTATTTTGGGTTGAATAGAAAAGCACTGAATAGACATCACAAGAAGAAGCTTTAGAAAGAAATATTTTGATTAAAGAGAATTTATTACACAAATTTTTAAAACTACATTTAGGTATACAGAGGTGGCATGAATATGAATGAAAAATTAATTATGAAATACGAAACTATAACTGGTGGTGGCAATTTACAGTCTTAATGAGTGAGTCATTGAATTATTCACTCAACCGATTCATTCAAACGGCTGATTCATTCAGGAATGAAATGACCGAGTCACTGAATCAATGACTCACTCGATTCGTTAAAAGCCGCGGATTCATTCAGTAACGAAACGCCGCTGTGATTCTGCTGTGGATTTGATCGGAACTATTTTCAAAATTTGTTTAACCCTATTGTGTATAAAATGTAGTGCTGTAGCGGTGCGTCGTAGGGTTGTGCCGATAGACGATATCATCACAATGTTACGCCAGCATCGCACCCCCCCCCCCCCCTCATGTTTCCATGGTGACGCGTCATGCTTGACACGTGATTCACCACAGCCAAAATAGCGCTGTATGACATGTAACGTTAGCGCTTTTATTTATAAATATTAACAAACCTGGTTACCATCTTCAACTATCATCAACTATCTTCTATTCCGATTCTCAAATACGTGTAAGTGAGTTTGTTTTGTCGTTTAAAAAAACTAGGGCTGGGAAAAAATTAATAGTGATTAATCGCATCCAAAATAAAAGTTTTGTTTACATAAAATATGTGTGAGTACTGTGTATAATTATTTTGTATATATAAATACACACACATGCATGTATATATTTAAGAAAAATGTGTTATTAATATAAAAGATATGTATATTTATATATGATATAAATGATGTATAAATATATATACAGTATATACATGCAAATATTTCTTAAATATATACATGTATATGTGTGTATTTATATGTACTGAAAAAATTAAATGTCCGCAACACTGCTATTTACTCCCATATTTAATAAAAAAGGCAACGTTTCGACCCTACTGGGTCTTCTTCAGGCAACTGTTTTATATGTACAAAATAATTATACACAGTACTCACACATATTTTATGTAAACAAAACTTTTATTTTGGATGCGATTAATCACGATTAATT
Organism: Chrosomus eos; assembly: GCA_036326025.1. Taxonomy (NCBI): domain Eukaryota; kingdom Metazoa; phylum Chordata; class Actinopteri; order Cypriniformes; family Leuciscidae; genus Chrosomus; species Chrosomus eos. The sequence goes on from CM070834.1 coordinate 1,082,261, forward strand.
TTTTCCCAGCCCTAAAAAAACGTTATAAATGATTTTGATCTGTAACGTGAGATGGGCGCCGTCATGTTTGTTTGGGCCGCAGTTCAGATATTTCCGTCTGTTGGGTTATTATAGCACGTGAATTCATCAGTTTCTCCCGAAATACATGGCCGGTGGACTGGGAGAAGAATAGAGTTGACTTTATAGTTACTTACACTGTGTGTCTGATATGAATAAAATCCGTCGCAAATATATTTGAATGGGTTGTTATCGCTGCTTCCATAGACACCTTTGTGTATTTTACAAACTATAAATGTATTGATTTGCTATAAATTATATGTATTTAAATGTCTGAAACCTAAAATAAACATTGTGTGGTTAAAAACACTGAATAGTTGTGATATAATATGACGAGCGCGTCCGTCTCTGAATCTGGCAGTTCTGTCACGTCACTGTACATTCGCTCCTCAGTGGTCAGCTGATGCAGAGCGGGCCGAAATCAAAGTTGCTGATGAGATGTAGAGAAAAATATCTCCGCGTTGTGCCTACGCCCCTTAGCTGCTCTAAATCCACTGTAAAACACGGCTTTGCTTAAGTGAAAAATTTCAACGTTAGCCCCGCCCCTCCTCCCGATATCATCGTCCATCACGATGTTTCACTGTACACATCGTCTGATGCCAAATTGGTAGACATCACACAACCCGACGCGATGACGTCGACGCCATTTTTCTGCGTCAACACTTTTTTTATTTTTTTATTTTTTGCACCGTTTCCAGCAGTACAGCTCGCCACCACACGTGGGAGACCGAAACATTGCAGAATGGAGGACAAAGACCACTAGAAGTGAATGTGCTTTCCATTAAATGAAGACAGAGTAAACAAATCCTTAAAAAAAAAAAAACGTTGCAATTTAGACGCGCAAACTGGGTGCCGGTGCGTGAGACGGGCAGATTCGGCTTGCAGTCGTTCATCCTCGGACGCGGCGCCGCGCGCGCTGTTACAAAAGAAGCCGTGCACACAGCCAAGCGAAATGGGGTCTTGCCGGTCTTGCACACCCAACGCGTCATTTTTCCCGCGCGCACCTTCACGCTCGTGCGGACGCGTCGAGTATAAACAAGGCTTTACTCCGTATCAGCGCGCACTCTGATTGGTAAAGGGGAACAGACTCTCCCGAATCATCTACAGGATGAAGCAGAAGCACCACTGAATCCGCCTCCGTTTCCCTCGTAAGCTGATATTAGTATTTAAACTTTCTCTATGATAAAAAATGTTTGTACAAAATATTTTAATAACGGTTTTGGATGTTATAGAGTTCTAATGATGGTGTTCAAATACATAACATTAGACTATTGTTAGCCAGCTTATACAGTATCATGATTCAGTACGCTAGTTCGTATTTATTTGAGATACATTATGGTTTTATTTATTAATCGAGCAGCAGAAAAGTAATCTTTATTTTTATCGCCCAATTAGTCGTTAGATTAGTCGACTAATCGATAAAATAATCGCCCAACTAATCGTTTAGTTAATAATCGTTTACCCAGCCCTAAAATGTAACACAATATTAACTTCTAGTTGATAGAACTGTTGTATAAAATCAATATCACATCGTGCTGATATTCGGAAAAAGCAGCACCCTTGTGTGATATTGCTGAACTATATCATAATAAATATTAGATATATATTTCTTGCCCTCACGTACCTATTGAATTGTAGTGTCATTTTAATTGCATTCTACAGAGTGCATTTCAAGCGTTTTGATCCGTTATTTTTAAATAATAAATCAACAAACACTATTGGTTATTAATTTGGTTTAACATTGTGAGTGTAAATGATTAATCTTGGACTTGGTGCTGGCACAAATATTCACCCATTGCATTATTATACATTATATTCGACATTATATATAGTAGTTTAATGTAGTACTGACACTAAAACTCTTTTTACACACACAGAAATGTTTATTTTGGATTTTGGGAGAATTATACACACTACATATTACTGTCACGATCCACAATGTAGCATTTTGTAGCATTTTTTGTATTGTGTACAGATATTGTTACTCCGCTAATCGCTTCACTGTCATGCGGTTACTCTCTCCGTCTGTTTAATGAGTACATGCTACTTCTGTTACACACTGTTTTTCTTCTACTACATTATGGGGTTTAAGTAGGGCTGTCACCATTCCTTGATTAAAGTCAGGTACTCGATTAATTGGACATTTAATGTTGTTTGCCAATATTAAACCATGATTTGATCATGCCGTAGTGTAATAACTAACCGTTATTAACTAACAGCGCTGTTGGCGCCCTCTGCCTGTTATAATACATAATGTACATAAGTTATTTATATATTAGTTTATAGGCCTATGATTTATTTCACATGGTTTATTTTAACAGTGTTGTTCAATAAAACCAATATGATTATTTACTTTGATAATTTATTTGAACATGATACTTTATTTGAATTTTTGCTTGTTATTATATATTTGTATTTTAAGTCATTTTAAAGGCTGTTGTTGTCACGGTTTGGGTTTTGTTTCTTGTTTCTTGTTCCTGGTTCTTGTCATGTGATTCCGTTTGTCATGTGATCCTGCCATGTGTCTATTATTGGTTAATCGTCTGATTATTGTTCACAGGTGTCTCTTGTCTTGTCGTTAGTCTTGTGTATTTAAGCCCTCATGTTTGCCCTGTGTCTTTGTCTAGTATTGTATGTTACCTGTGAATGTTACCAGTCGTTGTTCTTGTTTCCAGTTTCTAGCCTTTGTTTTATGTTTGAACTTATGTTTATTATTAAAGTTGCATTTGGGTTCGCTACATCTTGCCTCCGTTGGAATCAATTCATGACAGAATACTAGACCGCATTATGGACCCAGCAATCCGCCTCTTCCGCCTCAGCCAGGGAAACCGTCCAGTTGAGGAGTATGTCAAGGAATTCTGCGAGCTTTGCCATGGGAAGGATTTCAATGATGCTGTGTTAAAGGATATGTTCCACCATGGACTCAATGAACCACTTTACCAGCTTATGCCAGCCAATACCCCTCGGAACACTCTGGTGGAGTATATTGACTTTGCCCTGATGTGGAGTGGCTCGTCGTTCACGGTGGGCTCTACGGATGAAGAGCCTCGCAAGTCCATGGCACCATCTGAGCCTGAGGTTCACGTCAGTCACGCTGAACTTGCGTTTCTTCCCGTCACGGCAGTCCTCAGACTGGCCACCAGATCGGACTCTGGTCGTCTGAGATTACTATCCAGCATGACAGACCCACCGCTGGCGTCTGTACGATCGGCCAGAAGGGCCGTTACCAAGCACAACCCAGGGTCTCGTCCCACCAAGATCGCCAGTCCATGGTTTCATCCCGCCGAGACTACCCGTCCGGGGTCTCGGTCTGCCGATCCAGAGACTGTTCACGTCGAGCCAGAGCTTCACGTCAGCCACGCCTGCACAGCCAGAGCTTCTTCACGTCACGCCTGCACAGCCAGAGCTTCTTCACGTCAGCCACGCCTGCACAGCCAGACCTTCTTCACGTCACACCTGCACAGCCAGAGCTTCTTCACGTCAGCCACGCCTGCACAGCCAGACCTTCTTCACGTCACACCTGCACAGCCAGAGCTTCTTCACCTCACGCCTGCACAGCCAGAGCTTCTTCACGTCACGCCTGCACAGCCAGAGCTTCTTCACGTCACGCCTGCACAGCCAGAGCTTCTTCACGTCACGCCTGCACAGCCAGAGCTTCTTCACGTCACGCCTGCACAGCCAGAGCTTCTTCATGTCAGCCACGCCTGCACAGCCAGAGCTTCTTCATGTCAGCCACGCCTGCACAGCCAGAGCTTCTTCACGTCAGCCACGCCTGCACAGCCAGAGCTTCTTCACGTCAGCCACGCCTGCACAGCCAGAGCTTCTTCACGTCACGCCTGCACAGCCAGAGCTTCTTCACGTCACGCCTGCACAGCCAGAGCTTCTTCACGTCACGCCTGCACAGCCAGAGCTTCTTCACGTCACGCCTGCACAGCCAGAGCTTCTTCACGTCACGCCTGCACAGCCAGAGCTTCTTCACGTCACGCCTGCACAGCCAGAGCTTCTTCACGTCACGCCTGCACAGCCAGAGACGCTTCACGTCACGCATGCACAGCCAGAGACGCTTCACGTCACGCATGCACAGCCAGAGACGCTTCACGTCACGCATGCACAGCCAGAGACGCTTCACGTCACGCATGCACAGCCAGAGACGCTTCACGTCACGCCTGCACAGCCAGAGACGCTTCACGTCACGCATGCACAGCCAGAGACGCTTCACGTCACGCATGCACAGCCAGAGACGCTTCACGTCACGCATGCACAGCCAGAGACGCTTCACGTCACGACTGCACAGCCAGAGACGCTTCACGTCACGCCTGCACAGCCAGAGACGCTTCACGTCACGCCTGCACAGCCAGAGACGCTTCACGTCACGGCTGTTCCTGAGCCGGGGTCTGCTGTTCCTGAGCCGCCCTGGTCTGTTCCCGAGCCGCCCTGGTCTGTTCCCGAGCCGCCTGCACTGCCTGAGCCGCTGTCTGTTCCCAAGTCGCCTGCACTGCCTGATCCGCCCTGGTCGACCGCACTGCCTGATCCGCCCTGGCCGCCCGAGGGGTCTTCACCGCCCTGGCCGCCCGAGGGGTCTTCACCGCCTTGGCCGCCCGAGGGGTCTTCACCGCCCTGGCCGCCCGAGGGCTCTTCACCGCCCTGGCCGCCCGAGGGGTCTTCACCGCCCTGGCCGCCCGAGGGGTCTTCACCGCCGTGGCCGCCCGAGGGGTCTTCACCGCCCTGGCCGCCCGAGGGGTCTTCACCGCCGTGGCCGCCCGAGGGGTCTTCACCGCCGTGGCCTCCCGAGGGGTCTTCACCGCCCTGGCCGCCCGAGGGGTCTTCACCGCCCTGGCCGCCCGAGGGGTCTTCACCGCCCTGGCCGCCCGAGGGGTCTTCACCGCCCTGGCCGCCCGAGGGGTCTTCACCGCCCTGGCCGCCCGAGGGGTCTTCACCGCCGTGGCCGCCCGAGGGGTCTTCACCGCCCTGGCCGCCCGAGGGGTCTTCACCGCCGTGGCCGCCCGAGGGGTCTTCACCGCCCTGGCCGCCCGAGGGTTCTCCGCCCTGGGTCCCTGCACAACCTGTTCCGCCTGCTACGCCCACGTTCCACGGCCCAGGCCCGCCATTGCTGTGTCCTGGATCCGTTCCCCTACATGGGCCTGGCCATCCAAGACCGCCTCTGCTCCACCACCCTCCTGAACTTATGTTTTTTGTTTTGATGGGCGTCAGGAGCCACCCATAGAGGGGGGCTATGTCACGGTTTGGGTTTTGTTTCTTGTTTCTTGTTCCTGGTTCTTGTCATGTGATTCCGTTTGTCATGTGATCCTGCCATGTGTCTTGTCATTGGTTAATCGTCTGATTATTGTTTACAGGTGCCCCTTGTCTTGTCGTTAGTCTTGTGTATTTAAGCCCTCATGTTTGCCCTGTGTCTTTGTCTAGTATTGTATGTTACCTGTGAATGTTACCAGTCGTTGTTCTTGTTTCCAGTTTCTAGCCTTTGTTTTATGTTTGAACTTATGTTTATTATTTAAGTTGCATTTGGGTTCGCTACATCTTGCCTCCGTTGGAATCAATTCATGACAGTTGTTCACTTGGATCTATTTTTTATCTGATTAATCGATGGAATAATCGGTAAAATACTCGATTACTAAAATAATCGATAGCGGTAAACCTATTTCAGTGTGTGTGTGTGTGTGTGTGTGTGTGTGTTTGTGTTTGTGTGTGTGTGTTTCAAATATTTTAGTTTAGCAAATCCTTCATTAAATAAACCATTTGTAGTTTTATCTTTCGGAACATTGATGTTTTTGTTTAAGCTGTCCGAACATGTCAACTTCTGACTCAACCAATGCAGTGAGCTTGGGGGCGGGGCTACCCGTTTGACTGACCAATGGCAGAAGAGGGCAGTGCTCAGGAAACCTGTTTGAAAACAGTCATTATTGAAAACTTGTGGTTTTATGGAGTTGATAGGAAAATTATGTTCCTTTTTTATCAGTCTGTACTAGAAAGTGGCATCAGATACGGCTTGTCCACTTGATATGGTAATCTTTCTGTGAAATCAACATATTGTTCGAATTTCCATGTAAATGATTGGACTGAAAGACTATGCTAGTATTAGAAGACTAAAAGGATTTGAAGTGTCCCGTCTCATGTACTCCACCGCTCTTATGAACTCTTAAGGGCCGTACACACCGGGACGAATATCGGTGCGCGTTATTCGTCAGCGTTTTTCAATGCACTTTTTGTGTTCACACCCAAGCGATTTTCGCTGACGATGAGCCGAGTGAAAATGCAAATTCATTCCCTGACATTAGATGGCGCTTAATGTAAAACAGAAATACCCCGGTACACAAGGTGGCGCTGCGCAACTTTACGCTTCTGACACTCGCTTGTCACTCAGAAGAAGAGAGCAAGTTTGTCACGTTTGTCATATAGTTCTTTATGTTCCGACACCGAGACCAGCAACTCTACATCATCTGGCCTAGTATCTTCCTCGTCTTCTTTCTTCCTGGCAGTGTAGACGCTACTTTGCGTATATCTTCTTCGCCGTTACGTATGTGTGCTCGGCGAGACCGTTTTGTGTTTGAGCGCCCCCAAATGGTGTTTTACTGTAACTTCAGAAGCTCCAGACACGTGAGCAAAAGCGGCAATCTCATTGGTCGGATAGTTTTTAACGCGGTGCGTCAAACCAAAAAAACAAACCCGAGGCGTTTTTAAAAAAATTACGCTTTTACGCGTGGCGTTTTCTGCGTCGGTGTGCACACTCACATTGGCGCCCTTTGTTTAGTTACGAGGGGTTAAACGTCGGCGAATAACGCACACGAAATTCGCCCCGGTGTGATCAGGCCTTTAAGCGTCTGGAAGAAGTGCAGAACTCTCCGTTATAAACGGAACAGGTTTAAAAACTATTTTGTATCGGTTTCAATTAGATTGTTGAACATGAATTAGTGACGTCTGCTTATGTGTATGAATATTTTGTCTAATTTTTTCTTTCTTTACGAATAAAGTGTCTTCATTATTGCAGTTGTCTGCTTTGGTGAAGTGTGATGTTCCCCTCAGCCGTCTGTGCTTCAGTCGCTGATGCCGCTGGTCTTGTTTCAGTTACCCGGAGAACGGCGTGGTGCCGATGAGCCCGGATGACGTGCGTCCGCGAGCCAGAACGCTTCTGCGCTTCGACCAGCTCCAGGTGGGAGATGTGGTGATGGTCAACTATAACCTGGAGCTTCCCGAGGAGCGAGGCTTCTGGTACGACGCCGAGATATCGGCCTTGAATGCCGTCTCGCGCACCAACAAAGAGATCCTCGTCAAGATCCTGCTGGGGTGAGCGCTAGCTTTAGCCGCACACATAAGAGCACACACTAGGGGCTTTCGGACCGGAGGAACGGTTCATCCTTCCTAGAACTGTTGGCGGACGATTTTAGGAACTCTTTTGTAGGAACTCATTTACTCGGGTCTAAACCAGTGCCAAAGAACGTAAAAAAGAGTGAAAGCCAATAGAACGTTCCATTGCAACACCAGCGCCAGCAGCAGCGCTACGCTTCCGCCATTTTGGGGTGAAAGCGACTCGGCAGTCGTATATTATACATATATTTAGTCCAGTGCAGAGGCCATTTTTAGGTTGAAATAGGTGATTATTTTAACACACAACAGTTAACATTATAGCAGTTAAAAAGAAGTTGCTAACCAGGCTTTCCCCCACATAACTCGAGACAGTGAAGTTCAAGGATTTAATTAATTATATTACTCTCTACATTAAGTGTGACAGTAAGAATAAAGTGATATGAGTTCATAATGTTTCCCAGGAGGTACACATAACGTTACATATAAAAAGTTTCAGCAAATTCAGCAAATAAATGTAATTGTACTAAAATGTATATGTTGGACAATAAAAATATAACAGCAATAGAATAGCTTTACAGTAAACGTCTTATATCTTATATTAATGACCGTTAAAGCAAGACTATGTAAACAAAAACACAACCACTGTACAATTATAGGATAACGGACACAGCAATGCATCATGGTCTATAAGATCGTCATGTTTTTAGCATGATCCAGGGGATTAAAACATACAAAATATATTTCAGGCCTAGTGGAGTTGGTAACTAATAATAGTAGTAAATGTGTAAAGCTGCATAAAATGGAAATACTCAATAATGCAAGAAAAACTACCTCAGAAAACTGATATCTGCTGTTGTCCAGTAACTCCAGTGGGAATCTTCACCCCAAAATGGCGGCCGTGCTACCGAAGCGCCACCTAGTCTTTGCCAGCGCTATAGGAACTATCGTGACAGTAGTGTTCGCTGATTGGCCGAACGCACGCGAAACACCAGCAGCCGCCATTTTTAAAAAGCTAAACACACAGATTATAGCCTATATATTTACTCTAGAAACTAACTTTACGAACACATAACCGTGATAGATGGGCGTCTTAAACTTTACACTGAGGAGAAAACCCAACGCAGCTTTGAGGAGACCGAGAGAAACATGATCATGTGTTTTTGCTCAGCAACACTGGACATTACACTCGCGTACGCTAATAACTTTATTACTGTCTACTTTATATGTATAACAGTGATAGCTAATAGCGTATTAGACTAATGAACAGGAGAATGTGAGCTTTGGCGTTCTCAGCGCCGTCAAAATAAAAGTCGCAACAACAAGCGTGTCTCGCGTCACTCAGAATTCCTGCTAGCGGAGCGAACGCAACAGGAGAACGTTCCTGAGGAACCGTTAGTTCTCCATCCTGGAGACTCATTCCTGTAACTATCCGGTGCGAAAGCCTCTTTTCACTTGAAGAAATTATTACCATTGTAAAATGTACCTCTCAAAGTAGT
>CM070834.1:1096133-1128633 GCA_036326025.1 Chrosomus eos
GTTTATATTTCGCAATTCTGACATTTTTCTCGTAATTGTCAGTTTATATTTCGCAATTCTGACATTTTTCTGTTGTGTGTGTGTGTGTGTGTGTGTGTGTGTGTGTGTGTGTGTGTGTGTGTGTTGTGATGTTTTCAGGATCGGGGGGACGAGTTCACCTACACCGGCAGTGGAGGTCGTGACCTCTCGGGGAACAAGCGTATCGGCGAGCACTCGTTCGATCAGACGCTCACACACATGAACAGGTGTGTGTGTGTGGCGGCTCTGGTGTTTACACGGTTCAAGTGCATGTTAAATGTGTCTGTACGTGTTTGTTGTTGACCTCTGACCTCTCAGGGCTCTGGCACTGAACTGTGACGCCCCCCTGAATGACAAGGACGGGGCCGAGTCGCGCAACTGGCGAGCGGGAAAACCGGTGCGAGTGATCCGGAGCTCCAAGGGCCGACGCATCAGCAAATACGCCCCGGAGGAGGGGAACCGCTACGATGGCATTTATAAGGTACACACACTCATTCACACACTCACTCTCACACACACACACACTCACTCACTCACTCTCTGAAGCGTGGGCCTGTGCTGTTTGTCTACACAGACACACACACATACTCTCTGAAGGGTGGCCTGTGCTGTTTGTCTACACACACACACACACTCTCTGAAGCGTGGCCTGTGCTGTTTGTCTACACACACCAGGGTTCCCGCCGGTCCTTAAAAAGTCTTAAATTAGATTTTTAAAATTTAAGGCCATAAAAAGTCTTATAAAGTCTTATTTTTACTTATGAAAGGTCTTAAATTTTAGATGACACTTCGACTTAGACAAATATAAATGTTTTACAAATTAAAACTAATTAGCGTAGTATTTTTTTTATTATTCTATCTTTGTGGATTTGCTTGGTCACGTGACAATTCGCATCACATTCGCGGCAGCATAACGTCTGTCTCCTGCACGCGAGAGAGGAGAAAAGGGGAAAGTTGGCGATTGTCAGTTCAGTCGTAAGTTCATTCTTTATGTGCGTAGGGGTGTGCGATGTGTAGCCTATTGTCTAATATGATATTGTAATCATTGTTTTAACGATGTATGAGGCACTGTGAGCTGACATCGCATTTGTCTCTTGTGCTTTCACTGCGTGTGCGTGATGTGTGCAGTTATAGGTAGGCTATGTCCCCAAATTAGTTTTTGTCTTATATTTACATCATATTATGTTCTTCTTATATTAGAATATCACATCAGTGAGTGCCGTTTTCCCGTGCACAAGTGCAATGTTTATGATATACAATAGTTAAATTAAAAATAAAGAATGTCCATATATAGGTGAAAATGCCCCTGGAAGTCAATTTAAGTTTGCAAATATTGCATATTAATTAATCATTTCTGTCACTGCTGTGAACTGACCACTGCATAGAATATGACAAATATATATATCTTCGTGAGTCAGCTGTCAAAAACAGGCCCAAACCAGCCATGGTACCAGCACAAAAACACAATCAGTTAAAATCATCTAATTATTACCAACAAAGCGTTGAAAATATAGAGATATATTTTTGTTAATATTGCACACCCCTAATTTATGGTATTAATTTTGATTTCTTCAGGTCTTAAAAAGGTCTTAAAAAGACTTAAATTTGACTTTAAAAAGTGTGCAGGAACCCTGACACACACACACACACTCTCTGAAGCGTGGCCTGTGCTGTGTTCAGGTGGTGAAGTACTGGCCGGAGATCGGGAAGTGTGGGTTCCTAGTGTGGCGATACCTTCTCCGACGGGACGACCTGGAGCCGGCGCCCTGGACTCCTGAGGGGACGAGCGCAGCAAGAAACTGGGCCTCAAAGTCCAGGTGAGGAGTGGTTGTGTTGTGGTGTGTGTGTTGTGTGTGTGTGTGTGTGTGTGTGTGTGTGTGTGTGTGTGTGTGTGTGTGTGTGTGTGTGTGTGGTGTGTGTGTGTGTGTGACTCCTGAGAGAACTGGGACTCAGTCTTGTTATAACGACTGACAACATCTCTCTCTGTGTATCTGTGGTTCAGTATCCTCCTGGGTATCTGGAGGCGATGGCCAATAAGACGAAGCGCGAGGCGACGGTGCGATCAGTGGGCGGATCCACACACACACGCGGCAGGAAGAGAGGGAGACCCCGATCCACTCGCCCGACCAAGAGACTCCAGGAGGAAGAGGAGAAACCTGTGCTGAACATGGAGGAAGAGCTGCAGAGCAACGGCAGTCCAGACGCTCCTGAAGAACACACCACAAGTGTGTGTCTGTGTGTGTGTGTGTGTGTGTCTGTGTGTGTGTGAAAGTGAGTGAGTGAGCGTGCGTGCGCGCATGCGTGCGTGCGTGTGTGTGTGTGTGTGTGTGTGGTGAGAGAGAGGAGGATGAGAGTGTGATGAGTGTATGAGTGTGTGGAGAGAGTGAGTGAGGAGGTGAGTGAGTGAGTGTATGAGTATGAGTGTGATGTAGTGTGTGTGATGTGTTGAGAGTGATGTGTGGTTGGTGAGTGTGTGTGTGTGTGTGTGTGTGTGTGGTGTGTGTGTGTGTGTGATGTGTGTGAGTGTGAGTGTGTGGAGTGAGGTGAGTGTGGATGTGGTGAGTGTGTGTGGTGTGATGTGTGTGAGTGGTGAGTGAGTGAGTGAGTGGTGAGTGTGTGTGAGTGAGTGAGTGGTGAGTAGTGAGTGATGTGGTGTGTGTGAGTGGTGTGTGGAGTGTGATGAGTGAGGTGAGTGAGTGTGGAGTGAGTGGGTGTGAGAGGTGAGTGTGTGTGAGTGTGTAGGTGAGTAGTGTGTGAGTGTGAGTGGGTGATGTGTGAGTGTGAGTGAGTGTGTGAGTGAGTGATGTGATGTAGTGGTGGTGAGTGAGAGTGAGTGTGAGTGGAGTGTAGTGTGAGTGGAGTGTAGTAGTGAGTGTGAGTGTGTGAGTAGTGGTGTGTGTGATGGTGAGTGTGTGTGGTGGTGGTAGAGTGAGTGTAGTGGTGGGTGAGTGAGTGAGTGTGATGGTGAGGTGTATGTGAGTGAGTGTGAGTGATGTGTGAGTGAGTGGTGGTGTGGAGTGTGGAGTGAGTGAGTGGTGTGTGTGGAGTGTGATGTGGTGGTGTGTGTGTGTGTGAGTGAGTGAGTAGTGAGGTGTGTGGGTGAGTGAGTGAGTGATGTGAGTGAGTGAGTGTGAGTGAGTGATGTGAGTGGTGATGTGTGATGGTAGTGAGTGTGGTGTGAGTGAGTGTGTGATGATGTGGGGTGGTGGTGTGGTGTGGGTGTGTGAGTGGTGGTGAGTGGTGTGAGTGTGGTGTGTGTGGTGAGGTGGTGAGAGGGTGTGGGGTGTGGAGTGGAGGGTGGGAGTGAGTGTTGTGTGGAGTGAGTGTGAGTGTGAGTGTGTGTGTGTGTGTGAGTGAGTGTGAGTGTGAGTGTAGTGAGTGTGAGTGAGGTGAGTGAGTGTGTGAGTGAGTGGTGATGAGTTGGTGTGTGAGTGAGGTGAGTGATGAGTGAGTGGTAGTGTGAGTGAGTGGTGTGTGTGGTTGAGTGATGTGTGAGTGTGTGTGTGATGAGAGTGATGTGTGTGTGGTGATGTGGTGAGTGTGGTGGGATGAGTGTAGTGATGAGTGTGTGGTGAGTGTGTAGTGGTGATGAGTGTGGTGAGTTGAGGGTGGATGAGGTTGTGAGTGAGTGAGTGAGTGTGTGAGGTGTGTGTGTGTGAGTGGTAGGTGTGAGTGATGTGAGTGGAGTGAGTGATGTGAGTGAGTGAGTGTGAGTGTGTGATGTGAGATGTGTGATGAGTGGTGTGAGTGAGTGTGAGTGTAGAGTGTGAGTGAGGAGTGTGTGGAGTGATGTGAGTGTGAGTGAGTGTGAGTAGTGGTGAGTGTGTGGAGGGAGTGAGTGGTGGTGTGTGTGAGTGAGAGTGAGTGTGAGAGTGAGTGTGGAGTGTGTGAGTGAGTGTGAGTGTGAGGTGTGTGTAGTGGGTGAGTGAGTGTGAGTGAGTGAGTGTGAGTGTGGTGTGTGTAGTTGATGAGTGAGTTGAGTAGTGTGGTGGTGAGTGAGTGTGTGAGTGTGGTGATTATGAGTGATGAGTGAGTGAGTGATGTGTGAGTGTGAGTGAGTGTGTGAGTGAGTGTGTGTGTGGTGTGAGTGGTGGTGTTGATGAGTGAGTGATGTGAGTGATGTGGGTGTGTGAGGTGAGTGGTGTGTGTGTGAGTGGTGAGTGAGAGTGAGTGAGTGTGTGAGGTGTGAGTGGTGAGAGTGAGTGAGTGGTGTGTGAGTGAGTGAGTGTGGTGAGTGAGTGAGTGTGAGTGAGTGATGTGAGTAGTGAGTGTGAGTAGTGAGTGTGAGTGAGTGAGTGTGTGTGATGAGTGGTGGTGAGTGTGTGTGTGTGGGTGGGTGTTGTGTAGTGATGTGTGAGTGGTGAGTGAGTGTGGAGTGAGTGAGTGTAGTGAGTGGTGAGTGAGTGTGTGTGAGTGATGTGAGAGTGTGATGGTGTGAGTGAGTGTGAGTGTGAGTGAGTGTGTGTGTGAGTGTGAGTGATGAGTGAGTGTGTGAGTGTGATGGTGATGTGAGTGAGTGATGTGGTGAGTGAGTGAGTGGTGGTGTGTGTGGGTAGTGTGAGTGTGAGTGAGTGAGTGTGTGGAGAGTGAGTGTGAGTGAGTGGTGAGTGGTGAGTGAGAGTGGAGTGAGTGAGTGAGTGTGTGTGAGAGTGAGTGAGTGAGTGGTGAGAGTGAGTGAGTGTGAGTGAGTAGTGAGTGAGGTGAGTGAGTGTGTGTGAGTAGTGAGTGAGTGTGAGTGAGGAGTGGAGTGAGTGAGTGAGTGGTGTGAGAGTGAGTGTGTGAGTGAGTAGTGAGTGAGTGTGAGTGTGTGGTGGAGTGAGTGTGTGTGAGTGAGTGTGTGAGTGTGAGTGAGTGTGTGAGTGAGGTGAGTGGTGTGGTGAGTGATGTTGAGAGTGAGTGGTGAGTGAGTGAGTGAGTGTGAGTGAGTGTAGTGTGTGAGTGAGGTGAGTGTGAGTGAGTGAGTGAGTGAGTGAGTGGTGAGTGGAGTGAGTGAGTGAGTGAGTGAGAGTGAGTGTGGTGAGTGAGTGAGTGTGTGAGTGTGTGAGAGTCAGTGAGTGAGGAGTGAGTGAGTGAGTGTGTGTGAGAGTGAGTGTGTGAGTAGTGAGTGTGTGTGAGTGTGTGAGTGAGAGTGAGTGTAGTTGTGAGTGAGTGTGTGTGAGTGTGAGTGAGTGGTGAGGTGAGAGTGAGTGTGTGAGTGAGAGTAGTGTGTGAGAGTGAGTGTGAGTGTGAGTGAGTGTGTGTGTGAGGTGAGGTGAGTGTGTGTGAGTGTGTGAGTGAGAGTGAGTGTGTGATGAGTGAGTGTGAGAGTGAGTGTGGTGTGAGTGAGTGTGTGAGTGTGGAGTGAGTGTGTGAGTGAGTGTGTGAGTGTGGAGTGAGTGGTGTGAGAGTGAGTGTGTGTGAGGGGTGTGTGGTGTGAGAGTGAGTGTGTGTGAGTGAGTGTGTGAGTGTGAGTGAGTGTGAGTGAGTGTGAGGTGAGTGTAGTGTGAGTGTGTGAGTGTGTGAGTGAGTGTGTGTGTGTGTGGTGAGTGAGTGGTGTGTGAGTGAGTGTGAGAGGAGTGAGTGTGTGTGTGAGTGAGTGTGTGAGTAGTGTGAGAGTGATGTGTGTGAGGTGTGAGTGAGTGTGGTGTGAGTGTGTGGGTGGTGTGTGTGTGTGTGAGTCAGTCAGTGAGTCAGTGAGTGAGTGAGTGAGAGTGTGTGTGTGTGTGTGTGTGTGTGTGTGTGTGTGTGTGTGTGTGTGTGTGTGTGTGTGTGTGTGTGTGGTGAGTGAGTGGAGTGAGTGTGAGTGAGTGTGTGTGGTGAGTGAGTGTGTGAGTGTGGAGTGTGTGAGAGTGAGTGTGTGTGTGTGAGTGAGTGTGTGAGTGTGAGAGTGAGTGTGTGAGTGTGAGTGTGAGTGTGAGAGTGAGTGAGTGAGTGTGTGAGTGAGAGTGAGTGAGTGTGTGTGTGAGTGAGTGAGTGAGTGAGTGAGTGGAGTGAGTGAGTGTGAGAGTGAGTGAGTGTGAGAGTGAGTGTGTGTGAGTGAGAGTGTGAGAGTGAGTGTGTGTGAGTGAGTGTGTGAGTGAGAGTGAGTGTGTGTGAGTGTGTGAGTGTGAGAGTGAGTGTGAGTGAGTGAGTGAGTGAGTGAGTGTGAGAGTGAGTGTGAGAGTGAGTGTGTGTAGGTGTAGGTGTGTGTGTGTTTGTGCGTGTATATGCATCTATATGAACGTGTGTGTGTGTGTGCCAGGTGTGTGCGAGGAGCAAGAGGAGCCGCGGGTGAAGCGTCTGAAGGAAGTGGAATCGTTCGTTCTGTCAGAACAGCAGCGGAATCTGATACAGGAAGACGAACCCAACAGGAAGCTGTGGGACGAGGCACTGAGCTTCCTCACGGAGGGGCCGGTACACACACACACACACACACACACACACACACACACACACACACAACAAACACACACACACACACAAAATAAACTATATTTTATTATTAACTATACTATACAAACTATTTTAATCAACCCCTATTAGGTACGTTATATACCTATGATACCGTTCAAACTTAAGCGTGGGTGGTCGATGTTCATTGTGTGTGTGTCAGGATTATCTTAGTGTGCCATGGTTACACACACACTTGCAGGTTGTTGCTCTCCTGTGTAGGTGGATGCAGTGTTCATGTGTGTGTGTGTTGTGGAGTTATCTTCAGACTGGTTGTAACCAACGTCTGTAATTTGTCTCTCTCGTGTGTTCTATGTTGTGTGCTTGATTTTTCGTTTCATCATACTTGTCTTACATTAATCTACTTCTACTATCTCTATCTATCTTCTATCATCTATCTCTATCTCATCATTATCTATCTATCTATCTATCTATCTATCTATCTATCTATCTATTCTATCTATCTATCTATCTCATCTATCTATCTATCTATTCTATCTATCTATCTATCTATCTATCTATCTCATCTATATCTTCATCTATCTACTCTATCTATCTATCTATCTATCTATCTATCTATCTATCTATCATCTATCTCTCATCTATCTATCTATCTATCTATCATCTATCTATCTTCATCATCTATCTATTCATCTATCTATCTCTCATCATCTATCTATCATTATCTATCTCTCTATCATCTTTATCTATCATCTCTCTCCATCAGTCGTGTCTGCAGAGGTCGTTCCGTGCGGAGGTGTTCACGTGCCCCGCCTGCCGGCACGACCTGGGCCGAGATTACCGCATGAGCCTGAACAGAACCCTGCAGCTGCTCCTGGACCAGTTCTTCCCCGGATACAGCAAGGGGCGATGAGTCTCACACACACACACACACAGTCCCCCATCAGCACCAGCCTGACATTCGTATCACATGACCCCAAACCCAACGAATGCTGGGTCATGTGACTCGATCATGTGTCCATCACAAACATCATCACATCCGGATCAACTGAGAATCAACAGAACCGACAAACTCCTCAGAACCAGAGAATCTCCTCGTGAATCCTGTCAGAAACACGTCGCCTCATATTTCACCCAAAAACAGCATTTATGCACAACGAAACGATTATTTGCAAAGTGACGCACAAACACGTTTCATCCCAAATCCTTATTAACGTGGCCAGATGTTTTTATTTCTCATTAGTGATTTTACTTAGATTCTATTGACTGTAAAACAGATTTTTTTTTGTTAATAAAACAAGCATTAGAGGCAGTGTATCGAATACAATGTAAATGCTTTTAATATGGATCGTTTTTATATGTACTTTTAATATTTTAAATGTATAAATACAATTTAATAAATAATATATCAGTTTTTGACATATTAATGGGGGTAAAATGTGTTGAAATTGAATGAAAATAATGTCACTATTGAGAATGTTAATGGTCTTGGTTTCTGCAGTGAAGTATGAGCCGATGTTGTTGACGGGTCATGAGAACGTGAGATCATGAGAACGTGAGATCATGAGAACGCGAGATCATCAGAACGCGAGATCATGAGATCGTGAGAACGTGAGATCATGAGAACGTGAGAACATCAGAACGTGAGATCATCAGAACGTGAGATCATGAGATCGTGAGAACGTGAGATCATGAGAACGTGAGAACATCAGAACGTGAGAACGTGAGATCATCAGAACGTGAGATCATGAGATAACGGTGAGATCATGAGAACGTGAGATCAAGAGATCGTGAGATCATGAGAACGTGAGAACATCAGAACGTGAGATCATGAGAACGTGAGATCATCAGAACGTGAGATCATCAGAACGTGAGATCATGAGAACGTGAGATCATCAGAACGTGAGAACATCAGAACGTGAGAACATCAGAACGTGAGATCATGAGAACGTGAGATCATGAAAACGTGAGAACATCAGAACGTGAGATCATGAGAACGTGAGATCATCAGAGTGGAACATAGAACGTGAGAACATCAGAACGTGAGATCATGAGAACGTGAGATCATGAAACGTGAGATCATGAGAACGTGAGATCATGAGAACGTGAGACATGAACGTGAGAACATCAGAACGTGAGATCATGAGAACGTGAGAACATCAGAACGTGAGAACATCAGAACGTGAGATCATGAGATCGTGAGATGAGAACGTGAGACATGAGAACGTGAGAACATCAGAACGTGAGATCATGAGAACGTGAGATCATGAAAACGTTGAGAACATCAGAACGTGAGATCATGAGAACGTGAGAACATCAGAACGTGAGATCATGAGAACGTGAGATCATGAGAACGTGAGATCATGAGAGAACGTAAGATTGTGAGATCATGAGAGAACGTGAGAACATGAGATCGTGAGAACATGAGATCGTGAGATAATGAGAACGTTAGAACATGAGATCGTGAGATCATGAGAGAACATGAGATCATCAGAACGTGAGATCATGAGAACGTGAGATGATGAGAACATGAGATCATGAGAACGTGAGAACATCAGAACGTGAGAACATCAGAACGTGAGATCATGAGAACGTGAGATCATGAAAACGTGAGATCATCAGAACGTGAGATCATGAGAACGTGAGATCATGAGAACGTGAGATCATGAGAACGTGAGATTGTGAGATCATGAGAGAACGTGAGATCATAGAGAACGTGAGAACATGAGATCGTGAGATCATGAGAGAACATGAGATCATCAGAACGTGAGATCATGAGAACGTGAGATCATCAGAAAGTGAGATCATGAGAGTGAACTGAGTGGATGGAATGAATCATGAGAGAGTGAGATCATGAGGAACGTGAGATCATGAGAACGTGAGATCATGAGAGAACGTGAGATGGATCATGAGATCGGAACATGAGAGTGAGATCATGAGAAACGTGAGATCTTGAGATCATGAGGAAGTGAGACATAAAGTGAGATCATGAGGAACGTGAGATCATGAGAACGTGAGATCATGGAGAAGGATTGAGATCATGAGAGAACTGAGATCATGAGGAATGTGAGATCATGAGAAACGTGAGATCATGAGAACGTGAGATCTGATGAGATCATGAGAGGAGATCAAATGAGATCATGAGAAGTGAGATCATGAGAACGTGAGATCATAGAACGTGAGATCATCAGAACGTGAGATCATAGAACGTGAGATCGTGAGAACGTGAGATTGTGAGATCGTGAGATCATGAGATCTGAGCATCGCTCCACATCTGTAAAAGTGCAGTTTCTCCTCAAGCGCTGGTTTAGCTGAAGTGTTCATCTGTTGTTCGTTGCTTGCCCTGTTTGTCCTCTTTTTGTGGTGACGTCCTTTTTCTTTTCAGAAAAAAGATTTCTGCTTTTGTTTTTCAGGAACTGTACATGTAAAATGTTTAAAGATTATACAAACTCAGAATCTCTCTCTTCTGCTTCAGCTTTACTGTGGTGTTTTATGTTTTCTTGCACTTATTACTGAAGATTGGTTATGTCCTCCTGTCATCACTGTTCCACCGCTCACTCCCTCAGTGTGGTGAATCCCAGAAGACACATCGCTTCGAATTGTGATTCCAAATTTTATACATGGTATAATACTTGTTATGTACTTATTAAATATTTTGATTCCAGAATCAATGTGTGATTTGTCTTTTTAGTTGTTTCACACGGAGAAGAATCACATGATCAGATCTAATACTTTGATTCTTTCAAGGTTCTTATCAGGAAACATGATGAAAATGTAAAATATCCCCCATATTTCATGGGGAAAGTGTGTTCATACTACCATACAAGGCATCACTATTGTTATTGCTCATACTTATTCCGGACAAAAGTTTGGCGCGCTACTCCACTCACAAAGTTTGTCACAGACCCATGAGTGAGGCGTCAAATCGACCGGCTCATTGAGGAGAGATGTGCTATACTTTTTCTAAGCGATTGGGTGTACGATGTTCGCACAGCGGACAAAAAAGTACCATTGACTTAACATTGCAGAACTCAGAAATTCAAATCTCAACCGACGTTTTCACACACACAGACACAAAGGGCCTGACACCCCTGCATCTCTCCCTCTCTCTCTCCCTCAGAGGATTTATATTATCCAGCCGCCAATAAGTAATGGTCTAAAATCTTCATAGCCACACCCTAGCAACCAGTTACAGCAACCTGCGGCCTCGTGCCGTACTAAAGGCACTCATTACTAAAGATTTTAAGGCCATAGTGGCCTCGTTCCGTACTAAAGGCATCATTACTAAAGATTTTAAGGACTATAAAAACTCCATAGTAACCTGTGAAAACACCAACCACCTAGTAACACCATAGCAACCACCCAAAAATACCTTAGCCACCAGTTCAATTCAAATTTTATTTGTATAGCGCTTTTCACAATACACATTGTCTCAAAGCAGCTTTACAGAAAGTGCATTTTGGAAATGTACATAGAAAAATACAGTTAGATAATCATGTATTAATTTAGAGCATAACATACCGCCGGCGTTGAGTCGTCTCTTCACAGGCGTCGAGTCACGTGTTGGTGCATCTGAAGTCTCCGTGAGAGGCTGGATACAAACTGGAGCTAACAAACGCTATTTACCTCGGGACTAGCGTCCCGAGATAACAGCAGAAAGGCAGATGGGAAATAATTAGCATATCTGATGTTCATAATATTAATGCATTCGAACTGATTCAGAAGTAGTATAAAAGGTAATCATTAAGTGAATGCTTGGTTAAAGAGATGGTCTTTAATCTAGTTTTAAACTGGGACAGCGAGTCTGAGTCTCGAACAATATCAGGAAGGCTATTCCAGAGTTTAGGAGATAAATGTGAGAACGCCCTCCCTCCTTTAGTAGACTTAGATATCCTAGGAACGACCAGAAGCCTCGAATTTAGTGATCTTAAAGAGCCGATGGATTGTATGGCGATAGAAGGTCTGTTAAATACACAGGAGCTAAACCATTTAGAGCTTTATAAGTCAATAGTAATACTTTGTAATTGATACGGAACTTAATAGGTAACCAGTGTAGAGATGATAAAATTGGTGTTATATGATCATATTTTCTTGATCTATTAAGAACTCTAGCGGCTGCATTTTGCACTAACTGTAGCTTGTTTATTGAGGATGCAGGACAACCAGCTAATAAAGCATTACAGTAATCTAGTCTCGAGGTCATGAATGCATGAACTAACTTTTCTGCATCAGGAACTGATAGCATGTTACGTAGCTTAGCAATGTTTCTAAGGTGGAAAAAGCTGTTCTTGTAACATATGAAATATGATTTTCAAAAGTCAAGTTGCGGTCTAGCATAACACCCAGGTCTTTTACTGTAGTGGATAAAGTAACAGGACATCCTTCTAAATTAAAGTTGTATTGTAAGGGATTTTGTGGGTATTTTTTTGGACCAATAAGTAATACCTCCATTTTATCTGAATTTAATAGCAGGAAATTACACGTCATCCAGCATTTTATATCTTTTAGACACTCTGTCAAGTTAGATAAGTTAGTGTTTTCATCTGGTCGTGATGAGATATATAGTTGAGTGTCATCAGCATAACAGTGAAAATTAATTCCATGTTTTCTTATAATATTACCAAGTGGCATCATATATATTGAGAATAGCAGAGGGCCTAGGACAGATCCTTGCGGCACTCCATAGTCTACTGATGTTATCTTCGATTTTTCCCCATTTAAACAGACGAAATGGTAACGATCTGATAAGTACGATCTAAACCAGCTTAATGCATGTCCCTGGACACCAGTGTAGTTTTGTAGTCGATCTAAGAGTATTTTATGATCTATAGTGTCGAACGCAGCACTAAGATCAAGTAGAACTAGTATTGAGATACAGCCTTGGTCAGAGGGTAAGAGTAAATCATTTGTAATTTTAACTAGCGCAGTTTCTGTGCTATGATGCGGTCTGAATCCAGACTGAAATTTTTCGTAGATATCATTTTCTTGCAAGAAAGAGTACAATTGAGCGGACAACTTTTTCTAGTATTTTAGACATAAGTGGAAGATTTGAGATGGGTCTGTAATTTGCTAGGTTATTTGGATCTAATTGCGGTTTCTTAATGAGAGGTTTTATTACTGCCAGCTTGAATATTTTTGGAACATGACCTAAAAATAAAGATGAGTTAATAATATTGAGAAGAGGCTCTTCCACACTACAGGTAACACTTCTTTAAGTAGTTTAGTGGGTATTGGATCTAATAAACATGTTGTTGGTTTAGATCCAATGATAAGTTTATTTAGTTCTTCCTGTCCTATAGTTGTAAAGCGGTTTAGTTGTTCTAGAGGGGCCATAATTGAGGCTGAGTCATAAGACACCATAGAGGATTGTACATTTACAATTGTGTTTCGGATGCTTTCTATTTTCTCATCGAAGTAATTCATAAAATCATTACTACTATATTGTAACGGAATATTTTGCTCAGATTGACATTGACATTGACGTATAACACAGAAGCGCTGCGCAATTACACTGAGGCTACGTCTACATTAATCCGGATAAATTTGAAAACAGAGTTTTCGTTTAAAAACGCTCTCCGTCCACACTAGCGTTTTCAGGCGTTCCCTTATCGAGTCGGTCTCTCGACATTACGTATGGGGAAATCCATTTTCCTCGAATTATGAAGTCTGATTGAATAACTCTTTTGCTTGCAAATAGCCAATGGCGATCCCGCCCTCACCTGATTGGCTGACACTCCTCAATATAGGTGACGGCGAGCGCCAAAAACCTCAGAATCTTTTTTCTTCACTCGAGTCTGTTTCACCGTTGATGTACGCATTCAGAGCGGAATATAGCAAGGAGTTTTTCCCCTCTCGCGTTCCGGTGGATTATAGAATGTCTCTTTGCCGCATGTGTGGTGGACCCATCGATTTCCCGGACGCACACGAAAACTGTGTGCTGTGCCTGGGCCGGGCCCACGCGGAGGCGGCACTCGAGGGATCGGGATGTCGTGCCTGTGAGGAGCTTCCCCACCTTCGTGCAAGGCTGGCCGTTACACGTAACAACGGCCTTGTGTCTCCTGCCTCTCCCCAGTCTGCCGCCGTCGAGCCGCGGACCGGGAGACGGCAGAGAACTCCATCCGTGGATTCTGTCGAGGCGCTGACGTCGGCCCAAGGCCCACGCCATCCTCACGTGGCAGAGCCCGTGAGTTACTCTGAGGCCTGTTACCGCCCTCCTAAGGAAGCGCGGGAAATGGTCTCGTTCGGATACGACGATGACGACGTCATGTCTACCAGTGCCTCCGACCCAGGAGCTTGGTCCGAGTCTCCGTCTGAAGGCGCCCCCGCCTCTCTGGATGCGGAGCTTATGGCCATTCTCACATACCCCTTTTCCACCAACAAGAACCGGGTGCTGGTTCAGAGCCAGAGCCAGAGCTGGTTCGGAGTTGGTTCGACTGACAAGCTTACTAAGAACCGGTTTGCCTTTCCACCGGCTAGAGAGCCACAACAGAGCCAGATCTTACGTCACTGCATACGTCTCATGTTGCCCAGCAACGCTAGTGGGTAGCGCCAAACACAAACACGCTAGGCTTGTTCGAGATGCATCGGCTTCACGCAGATCGATCGCCGCATGACATCAAAGCACTGCGAAAGCGATCCAAAAGCACAAGGAGTCGTATGATCTCCAAACACTCCCGCAGCTCCGATCGGTCCGCGCCGCTCCGATGCATCTCGAACAAGCCATCAACAATAACGGACGTTGCGTTACTATGGATGCTCATGGGTTTGCAAAAATACATCGGAATCCAACGCGTTTGTGCAGCTCGCCGTAACTTAAATAGACGGATATAATAATCAAGCTGCTATTAGCTCGACTAGCTGCTATTTAAAAATGGCGGTCACAAGTTTCTTGTTGGTCACGGTAACCCCGCCCCCAGCCCCTGACGCAATCGGTTCTTACTTGGCTCCGTTCTAGACCAGCAATGATTTGGTTCTACTTAAGAACCACTTTTCCTGGTTCGGAGCTGGTGCTTTGCGTGTGGAAAAACAAAGAACCGAATTGAAACTAGGCTCTGGCTCCGAACCAGCACCAGCTCTGCCTTGGTGGAAAAGGGGTAACAGAGGCTGTGGCTGATATGGAGCTGGAGTGGACAGCGCCCAAGGAGATGCCGTCTAAGAGATGGATGGATGGCTCCTTCCTCGGCGCGAGCCGTCAGGCTGAAGCCCCGCGGAGACCCGCCCCCTTTTTCTCGGAGGTCCACGAGGAACTCACCAGATCATGGCGCTCCCCTTACTCAGCCCGAGCCCATGCACAAGGTACCCAGCTGCTGACTACAGTGGAAGGGGCGGAGAAATTGGGGTACACGCGATTGCCTCCCGTCGAGGATGCCATCGCGGCTCATCTAGCGTCTTCTCCTGGCTGGAAGACCGCCCAACTGCCTTCTAGACCATGTCGCGCTACTGCTCACATCGCTGAGAAGGCTTATACTTCAGCTGGACATGCAGCATCTGCCCTCCACACGATGGCAATCCTGCAAGTTTTCCAGACGCGACTCCTAGGGTCCCTGGATGAGGGAATCCCGGACCCTGAGTTGCTCAGGAAACTGCGCACGGCGGCAGATCTCACTCTGGCGGCGTCAAAAAAGGTCGCCCAGGGGATCGGCCGCAATATGGGCAGTCTCGTGGCCCTACATCGCCATCTGTGGCTGACGCTGTCGGGATGCGCGACACGGATAAAAAGCAGTTCCTGGACGCGCCGGTAAGCCCTACGGGCCTTTTCGGCGTTGCGGTGGAGTCGCTATCTGATAAGTACGCCGAGACCGTCAAGCAGTCTAGGATGATGCCCCATCTACTGCCGAAACGGTCTCAAGCCCCCCCTGCAGCGAGATCCAGATCTTCATCTGCGCAGCGCCCGGCGGGACCTGCCAGACGCGCGTCACCGAGCGCGGCAGAGCATCGCGAGCCGGAGCCTCCCTTCCGTCAGAGGCAGCAGTTCAGGAAGCCCCGCTTTGGTGCGAAGCCGGCCTCTAGCAGCCAAGGGCGCCCGGCGGGCAAAAAAGAGCAGCGGTCCTGATGTGCGTGTCGGGGAGGAGGGAGCGCGGGACGTGTTCGTCGGACCCGCTGCGAAGAGGGCGTGTTCCCGCCCAGAGTTTGACGTGAATGTGTTGATTTTGAAACCACTGTGTTCTGTTTCAATAAACAAAGTGCATTACATGTCTCAGCAAAAGAGCTTTCTTCCTCCCTATACTATTATCCGCGTCATAAGCGAAACCTCTCCCCCGGGAGACGCTTCGCAAAGCGGAAGCTCGGGGAAACCCGAGAAGGTGGCTATTTTTGTCCCCGTGCAAAAGACCGCGGACGAGTCACCTGTCCTTCATGTAGCGGTCAATGCCTCCCCGGTGGCTGGCGCTCTGCCCCCGCCGCAGCATTCATTAAAGCCCCCCTTATCGAGTCACCTGAGCGCGTGGTCGACGCTACCGACGGCATCACATTGGGTATTAAACACGATAAGACGCGGCTATACGCTCCAATTCGCTCGCAGACCACCCCGCTTCGGCGGCGTGATTATGACAGAGTTGTCAGAACAGAGCGCTCCGTTACTCCGGGCAGAAATCTCCTCGCTCCTGGCCAAACAAGCAGTAGAGACAGTGCCCGAGGAGCGAAAAAATTCCGGTTTCTACAGCCGTTATTTTCTAGTACCAAAGAAGGACGGAGGTATGCGCCCCATTTTGGATCTGAGATTACTGAACAAAGCGCTCGCAAAACGCGCGTTCAAAATGATAACAGTGAAGCAGATCCTCGCGCACATTCAGCCCGACGATTACTTCATTGCAGTGGATCTAAAGGATGCATAATTCCACATTCAGATAGCCCCACATCACAGGCGCTTCCTTCGGTTTGCATTCAAGGGTGTGGCGTACCAGTTCAAAGTGTTGCCGTTCGGGCTGGCCCTGGCCCCCCGTGTATTTACAATGTGCATGAAGCTCAGTGGAATGCGCATTCTGAACTATCTCGACGACTGGTTAGTCATCGCGCGGTCGGGGAGTGCCCTCGAGGAACACAAACACAGACTCCTCGCCCACCTGACAGGTTTGGGACTGTCTGTGAACATGCAGAAGAGCGCGCTTCGACCGTGCCAGTCTATCACATTCCTTGGTATGGTGCTGGACTAACGCGCTATGATCGCAAAGCTGTCAGAGTCGAGAATCCAGTCGATTCAGAGTTCATTAGCCCTATTCGTTCAAGGCAGAGCCATCCCCTTAAAAACGTTTCAGAGGCTACTCGGTCTGATGGCAGCTGCAGCCTCCGTCTGCAGACTGGGCTTGTTGCACATGAGACCGCTTCAGCACTGGTTACAGAGACGAGTGCAGTCGCGGGCGTGGAGAGCGGGAACGGAACGCCTTATAATAACGCGTTCATGTCTGGAGACTCTAGCGCCTTGGTTCGATACGACCATGTTCGAGCAGGGGGCTGCTTTGGGCAAAGTGGTCAGACGCGTAGTGGTCACTACGGATGCGTCACTGTCAGGCTGGGGAGCCCTCTGCGATGGCAGACCGGCATTCGGTACGTGGACAGGAGACCAGACGCGCTGGCATATAAACTGCTTGGAGATGGAAGCGGTTCATCTAGCGCTGCGGTTTTCCTCCCGTTTGTGAAAGACCGTCATGTTCTCGTCAGGACGGACAACACGGCGGTGGTGGCGTACATAAATCGCCAGGGAGGTTTACGTTCGCGATCCCTACAGGGGCTAGCGAGGCGGCTGTTACTATGGACAGACAGAGTACTACTGTCGATTCGAGCAGTGCATGTGCCGGGCAGTTTGAATTGCGGCGCAGACATGCTGTCCAGGGATGGCATTGTGCACGGGGAGTGGAGGCTTCATCCGCAGACGGTAAACATGATCTGGAATCTGTTTGGCAAAGCAGAGATCGACCTATTTGCTTCGCAGGAGAACGCCCACTGTCCGCTGTACTTTGCATTGACGACAGCCCCTCTAGAGGGAGACGCACTGTCGAGCCGCTGGCCGAAGGGTCGGAAGTATGCTTTTCCTCCGATCAAGCTAATGCCGCTGGTGCTGCAAAAGATCAGGGAGGAGAAATGTGCGTTGGTTCTGGTAGCGCCCAAATGGCCCAACCAGCCGTGGTTCCCGGAGCTAGTGAACATGGCGCGTTTTCCCCCGTGGCGGATACCGCCGAGAAGAGACCTCCTATCTCAGGCGAAGGGCACCATATGGCACCCCAACCCGGAGCTGTGGGACCTGCATGTGTGGCAGATCAGCACGGAGTATCACAGCGGGTGCTGCAGACAATAGCAGAGGCTAGAGCCCCTTCGACGAGGCGCTTATACGCTCTGAAGTGGAAAGTGTTTGCTAACTGGTGTGTTGACAAAAAGGAGGACCCCAAGAATTGCGATATTTCCATTATTTTGACCTTCCTACAGGAACGTCTGGATGTTGGCAGTTCGCCATCTACACTGAAAGTTTACGTGGCCGCTATTGCTGCTTTTCGTGATGTGCTGGATGGACATTCAGTGGGGAAACACCCTTTGATAACGAGTTTCCTCCGGGGAGCGAGGCGGCTTTTCCCCCCCCCGCCTTCGTCAGATGCCGGTCTGGGATCTGTCGTTAGTACTTAGTGCGCTGTCCGACCCACCTTTTGAACCAGCTGAGTCTAGCGACATTAAAGTACTCTCATTCAAGACGGCGTTTCTGCTCGCGCTAGCTTGCGGAAAACGGGTGGGGGACTTGCATGCCCTGTCAGTAAACAGTGCATGCATGCAGTTTGGACCGGACGATTGCATGGTCAGACTTTTTCCCAAGCGCGGATATTCGCCTAAAGTGCTCTCAACGCCGTTCAGAGCCCAGGTGGTCACAATTCCAGCATTTTGCCCTGATGAGGACAGTGTTTCAGTGTCTCAGAGGCACGCTTTGTGCCCCGTGCGTGCCCTGCGTGCTTATGTGAACAGAACTAGCCTTTTTTCGAACTTCAGAGCAGCTTTTCGTCTGCTACGCGGGTGCCAAGAAGGGCGGCGCGCTGTCGAAACAGAGGCTATCTCACTGGATAGTGGAAGCTGTGCGACTGGCTTATGCTTCTCGGGGAGTCGTTTGCCCTATAGGAGTGCATGCCCACTCCACTAGGAGTTTGGCGTCATCTTGGGCATGGGCGAAAGGCATGTCTATTCAGGACATCTGTTTCGCGGCAGGCTGGTCATCTCGTAACACGTTTGCGAGATTCTATAACTTGAATATTCCCTCGTTCGCACCACATGTTCTGTCAGTGCAGGGAGAAGCTGAGCTGTCATTGGACTAGGTACGCCCCGGCTGGCGCGCGCTCTAGCTGCGGTTCGACCAAGTCGTGCAGACAGTGCCAGTTATTAACAATAGCGATCATGTTCACTATATTGTGTTCTTTATGCCCGCATTCATAAGCCGGCAGTGTATTCCTAAGCACCAATCACATTGCTGCAATTCCCCATTCACTTCAGTTCAGCGTTGCTTAACTATGTGGGAGGGGCTACGTTGATGCGGATGCCGACTTGGCTCTGTGCCAATATGTGTTTCAACCAGGTCCGGTGTCTGATCCTCAGCTGTTTGAGGTAGGGATTAGTGCTTGTGCTACTTGAGCTCGTTGCGAGCTGGGCAGGCTTTCCCACGCGGCGGGGGTTTTATTGTTCCCCATACGTAATGTCGAGAGACCGACTCGATAAGGGAACGTCTCTGGTTACTCACGTAACCGTAGTTCCCTGAGAGGAGGGAACGAGACATTACGTAACCTGCCGTGTGGGAAGGGCGTACAGTCTCCTTACTCTCGTTCAGCTAAGATTCTGAGGTTTTTGGCGCTCGCCGTCATCTATATTGAGGAGTGTCAGCCAATCAGGTGAGGGCGGGATCGCCATTGGCTATTTGCAAGCAAAAGAGTTATTCAATCAGACTTCATAATTCGAGGAAAATGGATTTCCCCATACGTAATGTCTCGTTCCCTCCTCTCAGGGAACTACGGTTACGTGAGTAACCAGAGACGTTTTCAGACGTTTCAGTGTGGATGAGAAACTTATAAATTCACCTTACCCAGACAGCAAGCCAACATTGAATAAACATTGTTTTTTCATCTGAATCATCATTATGGTTGATATTGAAATTTCAATGCAAAATTAATGTTGAATCACCATTACCCTTTCGATGAAAACCTGATGTTATTAATGTTGATGGCAACATATTGGAACAACATTGATCTATAGTTATCTTTATGATTGATTAATCATTGATATTTGGTTTACCGGGCGATCGATGAATGTGTTGAAAAGTCGTTGATTTATAGTTGACCGGGAAACAACGTTGTTGAAAAGTCATCGACATATAGTTGACCGGGAAATATGATTGAAAATGCATCGATATATAGTTGACCGGGAGATCAACGGGTGTTATACCAACGTGCACGTCTGCACCGGACACATGCAGCTCATTTCTGGACCCTGGCACAAGCATAAAGGTAAGCTTGCTTAATGTTTGATATGAATGAATTGTACCAAATCAAATACTTTTAGGCCGATTGTTAACGTAACCGACGCAGTCCTGCAGTCACTGAAATAGATTTTTGTTTTACCACTGTGTCAAAATCTGCCAAAAATAGCATAGAGGCCTACTTTGTAGTTCTCTTCTATGTTATAAAGTTAGCAAAACCTCCGAGTCCAGTCTATTTTTGTAATATTTAGCTCAAAATACATGTCTGTACCCATTGCTAGGGTCGTGAAATCTATTAACACAGCACCGTTATTTCTTCTGACCGCCGGAGATCACCGGCGAAACCAACGCTATCAGTGCTCCACCTAGCGCTACCCACAGAAGACACCGCGGCGGGCCAGAATTACACAGAAGACATGACTTTGCTTTATTCAATGCAGAACTGTCTCGAGTTGTAACTGGAAATGCCGATTAGACCATCCTCGAGCAGGGCTGCGATATGCGTGCGATACAGTTAACTCCGTTGTGTTGGTTTTCATAAACGATAACAGTCGTTTTATAGTGCTTATGCGTTATCACGATTTTTGCGCGCACTGTTATACAGCGCCTGGCAACCAGGCCTGGCGTCAAGGGGGAACTTGGGGGGCTTAGCCCCACATACTTCATAGAAACATCTCGCGGCACGAATGTACCAATACAAATAAATATAACATCTACTGTTTAACTTTAATGCTCATTTTTTTGCATTGTAATTTTGTTTTCTGTTTTAGGTTAGGCCTACTCAGCAGACGGGGACAGCCGCCGTCACCCAGTATGTGCCAGACCGGGCAGGAGGGACTGGACGACAAACTATTCAGGCGTCAGAGGACATTGAAGTGTAAATAAAGAGTACAAATAATTAAATAAAAAGGCTAATAAAAATGAATTTGTTTGTGTGGTGTGTTCAGTGTTTTATACACGATTTCAAATGTTCCATTACTTTTAAACATCCTGGTTGTAGATAAAGCAGGCTATTTAATTTATGGCATTACATTTAAAATTAACATTTAAAAACGATTGAAATTCCATTGATATCACGTTGATCCTTAGTTCAGTTGAAATTTCAACATTGTTTCAATATTCCTGATAATTGAAATACCATTGAAATTCCGTTGATCTATGGACTGGATTTCAATGTTGTTTCAATATTAAAACAGGGTGCAAAATGATGTAGAATCAACATCAGAGTCCGATGTTGATTCAATGACTTAAGGTTGACAACACAATGTTGATTTAACATAGTTTCAATGACTGTTTGCTATCTGGGTACTGCGCATGCGTGAAACCTCACAAAAGCTCACTGAGATACAGATGAAAAAATAAATAATAAAAGTATCGCGCAATTCTTCTAACATGATCATTTTATTTAGCAAAATATCTCACCATTCACTGATGCGTCCAGGTCGCACTCAGTCACCATATGTTTGGTCTAAAACGCGACTGCTCTCCTGTATTGACGCAGGACAGCAAATGTGAGTACATTTTCTGTCATCTTTGCAGTAGGCTACTGTGATATGAAGAGTGTGGAAAGTAACACATTTTAGCAACATTGTAAAAGTTAATCGCACATAATTAACAGGCACAATACCGGTAAACATGAATATCTATTGGTACAACATGGATCACATGACTAAACTTACGTCATCGTTTTCAAATACCTCCGGCTTCACAGTCCACACTACAACGCGAAAACGGCGTTTTTAAATTTATCCACTTTGGAGAGCGTTTTCCAAAAGCTATGTTTTCGTTGACTTAAAACGCCGTTTCAGTGTGGACGGAAGGCCAAAACGGAGAGAAAAATATACGTTTTCAAATGAAAACGTATTAGTTAGTGATGGCAAGATGAGGCTTCTTGAACCACTGAGACCTCGCAGCCCATTGCTTCGACCAAAGATTCATTACTCGAAGCTTCATTCAGCATTGCTCACTAGTGACACCTAGCTACTGTGCAAAGAAATAGCAGGCAAATTAATTCATTCTGAACCAATGACCCGAACCCCCGCCCCCCTCCCGCTCTGTTTTATTGATCTTCTTCTCACTGTTAATGTCTCTGTAACCTTTCATTTGCAATAATAAAGAGATCTGTGCAGACATGTGTCCATTGCCTGGGTATGAAATAAAACGTGTATCTTTCTCTGTCTGCATTTACTTAAAGAGACAACTGTCACACACACAGTTAATTAATTATTCAAAAATAAATTGGATAGTGACAGTATGAACAACAAAAGTGACTGTGTTGAGTGCAGTGCTTATGGTGGAGGGACTCGAGGGAGTGTAATAAAGTAAACTGCAGTAAACACTGCAGTTTGGGGTGGATGAAGGAAGGATTACAATAGATTTTATTGAGAAAATTAATTTTTTGAAGTGTGTTTGGGTTTAGACAATTCCTCTTCTTGGACAAAACCTCTCCAGCCTTGGAATAATATCCTTTCACAAGGAACAGAGGATGTAGGGGAACATAAAATGTCAGCGCCAGCTGGTTTAAATGAAGATACTGATGCTTCTGTTGAGCCCAAAATGGGGAGGATCTCCTCTTTCTTGCTGGCTCCATTACCAGGAAAAGGAAGATGTCATAAAAAGCAAACAAATCCAAAAGGGCAATCCAAATTAAAAAGCAGTCCAGTCCAGATCCAAAAATCCAAAGCAATCCAAATAATCTTATCTAATTAATAAACAAGACTATAATATAGCTACTATATAATAACAATTATTATTATTAATAACTATTCTAACCTGATATAATGTAATAATATACAGCCCTAACACATATATGACACAATAACGACAATGAGAGATCTCTGACTCTCTGACACTACAACTGCTTCTACTACTCCTGCAACACCCACAAGGTGGCGCGAGTTTCGAACCACCTTTATACGGAAGCGACACCCAGACCGAACCGATGACGTATCCACACAAACCGAGGCCTCGTTTGTCATCAGTCATGTGATTTTCACGTTAACAACACAAGCCTCGAATCGCGGCTTCATCTGGCACGCCCATTTTTTCTCGACACAAGCTCCGATGCCTCGGTTCAAATGTCACATCACTAGTATTAGTGGACATGGCCTGAGTGAAATCTAAAGGCCAAACAGAGAAGGAAGTGAATACTTGAAGAAAGTCGTTATTTTTGTTTGTTTTTGCACTCAAAAAGTATTCTCGTCGCTTGATAAACTTAAGACCGAGTCACTGTAGTCACTTGGACTATTTTAACGATGTCTTTAATGACTTTTCGGGGCTGTCAGGTTTCATTACCAGAAGCATGGAGGAGTGATCCAGCTCTCAGATTTAATCAAAAATATCTTAATTTGTGTTCCGAAGATGAACGAAGGTCTTACGGGGTTGGTACAGCATGAGGGTGAGTAATTAATTACTTAATTTTCATTTTGGGGTGAACTATCCCTTTAAGGCCAATTTTGACCTTCCAGAAATGAGACAATGACATCAACACGCATTTTTAATT
Organism: Chrosomus eos; assembly: GCA_036326025.1. Classification (NCBI taxonomy): domain Eukaryota; kingdom Metazoa; phylum Chordata; class Actinopteri; order Cypriniformes; family Leuciscidae; genus Chrosomus; species Chrosomus eos. The sequence continues at coordinate 1,119,461 of CM070834.1, forward strand.
TTTCCATGACTGTTTTTTTTTTTTTACACAAAAGCAGATTCTATACAATAGTTAATTCTGAAATGATAACTGAGGTCACGTGACAGCAGTGTGTTTAGTGTTAGAAGCCATGTTCCCAGTGCAGATGCAGTAATGCATTATTATTCCACACACGCTTCATGAACACTGGAGACATCTAGTGTTGACCGAGAACATCGCATGCTGACGTCACCTGATCTCTTTGCATAAAATCTTAAAGATATATTTCTTTATTTTTCTTGAATTAACCATACTGTAAAAATATGTCAAACTCATAAATAATAACAAATATCTTATGGACTATGATCTTATCTTGATTGATTTGTCTTTTATATTCATGTTTGTATCTTTTTCATTTTCAATGCAGTTTCTTTGCTATGAAAATTTCATTTCACCCCAAAATCGATATAAAATGAAACTTTTGAATTGACAGGCTTCAAATAAAAATCATGTCAAAAGATAAAAATACTTCTTTATGAATTTCTTTATATCTTTTGATTTTTATAGTGCAATAAGCTATTTTGAAAATATCGTATTTACAAATTGAACACACATGAACTTATGAAAGCTTTTTTTCCCCAGCAAATAAAAAGGGTAGGCCTAATTGTGACTTTTTATCTCACAATTGTAAAATAAATCTGAAAATTGCGTTTAAATCTCACAATTCAGAATTTTTCTCGCAATTCAGACTTTTCTCGCAGTTCTAACTAGTTATAACTTGCAATTGAGAGTTTCTACCTCGCGATTCTCACTTTTTCTCGCAATTCTGACTTTATAACTTGCAATAGAGAGTTTCTATCTCACATTTCTGAGGGGGAAAAGTCTGAATTGTGTGATCAAAAGTCGTAAATATCTTTTAAATTGTTTTATTCTGTGGCGTAAACAAGCTTCTATGAATGCCACCACAGAATCGTAAATACGAAGTTTTTCGTCTTTACTTTTTAAAGTCCGATCTTTAGTTGGGTGTGTGTCAGTGAGAAACCTGGCGGTATACCACAACATTTATTGGTATTTAGCTTTTAACATTGTCAGGCTTTATTTATTTATAAGGTTTAGATTCCCTGCACAAAATATAACATATTGTAATATAACAATATAATATGTAAAAATAAAGTTTATTGTGGCTTCATAAATCAATAAAAATCGTTAAAAAGCAAAACATTCTTTGTACTTCATTTCTTTGGAGTAGAGTTTAAAATCTTGTTGTAATTTTGAGTAGTTAATTAAGTGACGGTACACCGCCATCTTGCTTCGACGAAAGTGACCGGATGTCAAAAACATTATAAAAAAAATTATAATAATTAAAAATAAAAGTGACTGGATGTCGTAAACACGACTCGAAAATACGAACTTCCGAGAATTTGAGATTCACCTAAACATTCCAGAGTTTGTTCCCTGTTTAAACTGATGTTCTGGAATCTGAACCTTTACTCTGAAAGCTTTACTTAGAACAGTTGATTTTCTGTTCTCAGAATGAAGTGTTTTTAAGTAAAATAAAACTGGAAAATTCTGGAATATTCACACAGGTTAATGTTTCTAGCCTTGAGCAAATGCAAATAATTGGATTTCATTCCTTCCCTTTCCTTTGTATTAGGACATTGCTGTAACTCTGGTCCTCAAACTAACATGTATGAAGTTTTGATTATTTTTCTGCACACACACGCACGCGGGCGCGCGCACACATGTAAACAGCGGTCTGTGATTCAGTGTCGCCGAGTCTCTCTCATCTCATTCTCACACGCTTTTCGCGTAAATCTGACAGGGTTTCCCTCGTGAAAGCGGAAAAACAACCGCGTTTCGGCTTTTAACGGCGTTTTTCTTACAGATCGCATCTCACTGGAACTATGAGATTCATCGGTCCCCGGGAGAAAGAGCGGCGGCTGCCCGGCTCAGGCGAGCCCTCCCGGGTGTGAGAGTGAACTCGAGGCCGCTGGCGCTGAGGCCTAGTGCGGCCGGTTTAATGTTTCACTCGACAATACAGGACAGCGCTCCGGTAATGCTGTAAAAACTCCTAAAACATGAAAGACTGGGAGATTAACACAACTTATAGCTGGTTGATGGACTTGAGTTTGAATGAGTTTGATCCGTTTTGTAGAAATTGATGGAAATGCACGAGTTTGAATTATTATTTATTAGAACATGATTTATGCAGTACTTACATCAAGTACTCATTTAACTGGAAATATAGTAGTTTTTCTTTAAATAGTATGTACATAGCCTATATTATTCTCCTTATTTATTTATTTATTTATTTATTTATTTTTAATCAAAACACATGTCTAATTAACTGAAGTAATAAAACTTTGTTAACATTTATATTTACTACTATTTATTGAAATTGATTTTATGTCAGGGCCAAATGAAACCCTAATCTAAAAGCACGTCTTATAGACTGAATTAATAACATTTCAATTGATTATTTTTAACAGAGCCCTGCGAAATCTGTTTCCCCCTACAAATTCTGTTAATTTTCTTCTCAAATTCGGTTTTTCATTTGAATCTTTTTCTGGATTCTCTTTTATTAATGATTTAATTACTTTTTAATAATCTAAAAGCACGTCTGATGGATTGAATTAATAACATTTCAATTTAATATTTATCAACAGGGCCTTTAGAAATCTATTTCCCCCTACAAATTCCGTTATTTCTTTTCCACAAATTCTGTTTTTCATTTTAATCTTTCTCTAGGTTCCGTTTTAACGGTTTAATGTCTTTCTTCACACAGCCTCCGTCAGGAACAGCAATGGCTTCTTCATGTGATGGCAGATTGACATTGATTGACAGATGATGCTGGAGGCACCTGTGCAGGTGAGCATCCTGGCAGGAGAATGAAGCTTCACTCGGACCCGAGCGAGAGCACACACACGTGTGAGGACATGAACCTGAACCACCGTTTGACCTTGACCTCCTGCGCGCTGGAACCCGCGGGCCTTGAGGGGTCAACGCTCCTGTGCAACGGGTCATCTGACCAATCAGGGCTTGAGAATGTCCCGTCACACTGTGATAGGAGTGACCCGGTGACCTCTGAGGACGACAGCAGTGCGGTGGAGCACGGGGACGATCTTACGCCCGAGATCCAGCAGGCCTACACCATATTTCAAAGCTTTCTCTCCGAGAAGCATAAATCCATAACGGCCCCGTTCTGGCATCCCAGATCCCAGAGCCCTGACGCGGACATAAGCCTCAGAAAGATGCGTGATAAATTTGTAAATCGCGAGTATGAGTCCATCACTGCGTTCGTGGCTGACTTCAGACTGATGTTAGAGAACTGTTATCGCTTTCACGGAGTCGAGCACTGGGTCTCTAAACAGGCCCAGAAACTGGAGATTATTCTAGAACAGAAGTTGACCCTGTTGTCCAGGTAATAATAACAAGTCACTGTTGAGATTCAGTCATGTGACACAAAAACAAATTATGTTTAAGTTCACTGCCGCATTCTCAGAATGTAGTTTTTAACAGAATGGATTAGTTGAGATGGTCCTCACTGCAGAACATGAAATCCACGGGGAGGAGTCGGATCTAGATCCAACTCCTCCCACCTTACATACCTAAACCTACCCAGCTCCACCCCCTTATCCCTAAACCCACCCCTAAACCTACCCAGCTCCACCCCCTGATCCCTAAACCCACCCCTAAACCTACCCACCCCTAAACCTACCCAACCCCACCCCTTAATCTGGATCCGACTCCGCCCCCCGGATCTCGTGTACTGCAATGAGGTGCTACTGGATTAGTTACCAATTTACATTGAAATTTATTCTGGATGCAACAATGTACATAAGAAAGATTGTAACAATTTCTAACGCATTTACATTCAAATTTCTACCTAAGTATGTAACAATTTCTAACGTATTTACATTCGAATTTCTACCTAAGTATGTAACAATTTCTAACGCATTTACATTAGAATTTCTACATAATAATGTAACAATTTCTAACGTATTTACATTCGAATTTCTACATAAGAATGTAACAATTTCTAACGTATTTACATTCGAATTTCTACATAATAATGTAACAATTTTTGACGCATTTACATTCAAATTTCTACATAAGAATGTAACTATTTCTGATGCATTTACTTTAGAATTTTTAATGTAATTGTGTCAGAAACTGTTACATTCTAATCCATTCTTATATTAATAAATTGTTCATAATGCAATAACTTAAGCGTAATTTGCTCTTCTTTGTGTTTCATGCAAACATGTTCATGAAGAGCTGCTTTGAAATTATGTATATTGTGAAAAGCGCTATACAAATAAACTAATTTAATTTAATTGAAGCTTTGAGATTTACTGATGTTTTTCTTCCCCACAACAGGACGTTGCGTGAGAAAACGACGCTAGCCGTGACCTCCAGAGGTCGCTTCGGCACCGAGGATGAGAAAGCGTCGGTCGGCACGTCGTCCAGGCGGCGTTTGGTGCCACGAAACCTGGCAGCCATTACAGTGGGCGGCAGCGAGTCCATCATGGTGCAGGCGCTGAGACTGGAGGAGCTGCAGAGAGCCAAAGACCAGAAGAGGTGAACACACATACACAGGGGATCACTTTCATTATAACATATAGATACATAGGGAATCACTTTTTTATTATAACAAACATATAGATCCACAGGAAATCAGTTTTATTTGAACATATAGATCCACTGGAAATCACTTTCATTATAACGTATAGATCCTTAGGGAATCACTTTATTTGAACATATAGAAATCAATTTTATTTGAACATATAGATCCATAGGAAATCACTTTATTTGAATGTATAGATCCATAGAAATCACTTTTATTTGAACATATAGATCCATAGAATCACTTTATTTGAACATATAGATCCATAGAAATCACTTTTATTTGCACGTATAGATCCATAGGCAATCACTTTATTTGAACATATAGAAATCACCTTTATTTGAACATATAGATCCATAGGCAATCACTTTATTTGAACATATAGATCCATAGAAATCACTTTTATTTGCACGTATAGATCCATAGGCAATCACTTTATTTGAACATATAGAAATCACCTTTATTTGAACATTTGGATCCATAGGCAATCACTTTATTTGAACATAGAAATCACCTTTATTTGAACATATAGATCCATAGAAATCACCTTTATTTGAACATATAGAAATCACCTTTATTTGAACATATAGATCCATAGAAATCACTTTTATTTGAACATATAGATCCATAGAAATCACTTTTATTTGAACGTATAGATCCATAGGCAATCACTTTATTTGAACATATAGAAATCACCTTTATTTGAACATATAGATCCATAGGCAATCACTTTATTTAAACATATAGAAATCACCTTTATTTGAACATATAGATCCATAGGAAATCACTTTATTTGAACATATAGATCCATAGAAATCACTTTTATTTGCACGTATAGATCCATAGGCAATCACTTTATTTGAACATATAGAAATCACCTTTATTTGAACATATAGATCCATAGGAAATCACTTTTATTTGAACATATAGAAATCACCTTTATTTGAACATTTGGATCCATAGGAAATCACTTTTATTTGAACATATAGAAATCACTTTTATTTGAACATATAGAAATCACCTTTATTTGAACATTTGGATCCATAGGAAATCACTTTTATTTGAACATATAGAAATCACCTTTATTTGAACATATAGAAATCACCTTTATTTGAACATATAGATCCATAGGCAATCACTTTATTTGAACATATAGAAATCACCTTTATTTGAACATTTGGATCCATAGGCAATCACTTTATTTGAACATATAGATCCATAGGAAATCACTTTTATTTGAACATATAGAAATCACCTTTATTTGAACATTTGGATCCATAGGAAATCACTTTTATTTGAACATATAGAAATCACCTTTATTTGAACATATAGAAATCACCTTTATTTGAACATATAGATCCATAGGCAATCACTTTATTTGAACATATAGAAATCACCTTTATTTGAACATTTGGATCCATAGGAACTCACTTTTATTTGAACATATAGAAATCACCTTTATTTGAACATATAGATCCATAGGAAATCACATTTATTTTAACATATAGATCCATAGAAATCACTTTTATTTGCACGTATAGATCCATAGGCAATCACTTTATTTGAACATATAGAAATCACATTTATTTGAACATTTGGATCCATAGGCAATCACTTTATTTGAACATAGAAATCACCTTTATTTGAACATATAGATCCATAGAAATCACCTTTATTTGAACATATAGAAATCACCTTTATTTGAACATATAGATCCATAGAAATCACTTTTATTTGAACATATAGATCCATAGAAATCACTTTTATTTGAACGTATAGATCCATAGGCAATCACTTTATTTGAACATATAGAAATCACCTTTATTTGAACATATAGATCCATAGGCAATCACTTTATTTAAACATATAGAAATCACCTTTATTTGAACATATAGATCCATAGGAAATCACTTTATTTGAACATATAGATCCATAGAAATCACTTTTATTTGCACGTATAGATCCATAGGCAATCACTTTATTTGAACATATAGAAATCACCTTTATTTGAACATATAGATCCATAGGAAATCACTTTTATTTGAACATATAGAAATCACCTTTATTTGAACATTTGGATCCATAGGAAATCACTTTTATTTGAACATATAGAAATCACCTTTATTTGAACATATAGAAATCACCTTTATTTGAACATATAGATCCATAGGCAATCACTTTATTTGAACATATAGAAATCACCTTTATTTGAACATTTGGATCCATAGGAACTCACTTTTATTTGAACATATAGAAATCACCTTTATTTGAACATATAGATCCATAGGAAATCACATTTATTTTAACATATAGATCCATAGAAATCACTTTTATTTTAACACTAGACCATGGGGAAAAGTTAAATCATACACTTATACAGACTGTACATGATGTATAAGATGAGTCATATTTACAAAAACAGCTCATCACATCTTTCTGACTTTTATTTCAGAAGCATCACACAATACGACATTCTCTTGTAAATTTAAGAGAATAAATTCTCTTAGTAAATTTGGTATTATATTTCAGTCATAATATCTTCAACTTGTATTTCGTCAGTTTGCATTTTGCACTGAACTCCTGAGTCTCTTACCTTAACCTTTGACCTCCAGGCAGCGTGAGCTGGAGCGTAAAGAAGCAGAGGAGGCGTCGGTGAAGGATCTGGAGGATTGGGAGAGTTCGCTGCTCGCGCTGGCGGAGCCGTGGGCCGTCCGGACCATGTGGGAGCTTCCCGCCATCGGCCACTTCTTGTGTCTGGCTCAGAAAGCGCTCAACCTCCCCGAGATCGTCTTCTACGAGCTGGAGCGCTGCTTGCTAATGCCGCGCTGTAGCTCCTTCCTAGCTAAGGTCATGACCTCTCTGCTCCTTCACCCAAATAAAAGAGCGAACGCCCACCGCCGCCCGCCGCTGCCGTACAGGAAGTGGGAGGCGGAGCTTCGGCGGCGGGTTCAGGACTGGTACCGCTCGCTCGCTCGTGCCGAGGACCAAACGGCTCGTGCTGAACTCCTAGGACTTTCCCATCAGTTCTTCTGGACGCTAGGAGACGCGAGTCCGCTAGAGGAGATGCCGTTCCACATGCTCACGTTTAAACAGCGTGTGTGGCTCCTCAAGGGCCTGTGCGATCACGTGTACGAGACGCAGAAGGACGTCCAGGTCGCGGTTCTCGCGCAGCCGATCCATGAGTGCCGCGAGTCCATCCTGGGCTACGACGCGCAGGAGAACGCGTACATACACTTCCCTCACTTCTGCGGCGCCGACCTGCGGATCTACCGCCAGAGTCCGTGTGTCGCCATGGAGTTTCCTCTGCCGCTGTTACACGTCAAGAGATCGCAGGAGGAACCCGAGGGTCAGAGGTCAAGCTGGAAACACGTGAGTTTTATTGTTCGTTTTGTTTTAATTGTTTATTATTATTATATTATTATTGTAACCTTATTTTACCAGGAAATAAAGCACATTAAGACTATAAATCTCTTTTGCAAGAGGGTCCTGGCCAGGATTATCAGCACACAACTCCAATAAAATTTGTCCAAACCATTTATTAGCTGCCAAGCATCTATTGTATCTGTTGGCATTTTTCGAAAATATTGTTGCTCATAAAAATCGAATATTCCTTTGTTTAAATGACGTTTAATGAGAAAGACGTAGTTTTTTAAGTTTAAGTTTTTGTCACAGTTTCTGAACAAGCTTACAATTAGGCAATGTTTAAGTTATATCTTAAGGTTTCTTTAGTTGAAAACATTAAACTATATGTCTAAATTAAAAATATAAAGAACAATTTAAGCATTTAAGCTCAAGCAGCGCGAATGGGAAAAAACGCTATAAAGCAAACAGCGCTAATTATCCACTATAGTTCCACTTGTGGGAAAGTTGTGAAATTTGCGCACAGATAGAGGACAGTTTGATGGAACTTTCACCAGAGCAATTTTGGAGTCTCTAACTCAATCGCTCTAGCGCCACCAACTGGCCAAAGTCAAGTCACTTTATTTATAAAGCGCTTTTTACAATACAGAGTGTTTCAAAGCAGCTTTACAGAGATAACAGGAAAATAATGCAACAAAGTTTGTTTCTGCTGTACAGCAGATATCAAAGGAAATAGCATCATAGTCCAGCTTAAGTTCACTGGTTGTTCATTTTTGTTGTAAAAAGTTAATTATCTGAGCCGTGCTCCGATTTTTTTCACGAAAATGCATCCAGATGATCTTAAGACAATAACGCGCAAATAAATTTATGTAGGTTTACAAAAATAGACGTTGTATCTCCGCAATGCTTTATTGTAGTCCGACAATTAATATTTTACTTTATTTGAACGGTTTTAAAACGGTTTATTTAATTATTATCATGGTAGTAAAGCTCATTTAATTTAGAGTTTGAAATGAAGCTTGAGAACGTCTGCTTCTGTCCGTAGATGTGATGAAGGAGCTGAAGGCATGGAAGGAAGATTCGCTCGCCGCAGGGAGGAACTGGGTCAGAAATGTTCCTCCAGCATCTTCTCATGGTCTCTGGACTCTGGGAGCGTACGAGGAACGTTCACCGAGGAAGAACGGTTAAAGAAGAGGATGAGGACGAGTGCGAGCCAAGCTTCGGAGTG